>JBBPLT010000048.1:0-110541 GCA_038089955.1 Strobilomyces dryophilus | reverse complement strand
AATGCGGAACCCACAGAACCTTTTCAGCACCATCGCGCGCGACTTGTGCGATCATGCTACCCAATACAGGTCGGCCCTCTGGGAGGTCGTGAAGCAGGACCGAGCGCTTCGCATGTCGCATTCACCTGTGCAGATCGCACAACTCATCATACAACCAAGCAAGGCCATCGACGGTATTGGTCCACTGGTCATCGTCATCGATGCGCTCGGCGAGAGTGGGGATAAGGCCCAACGCCGGGACCTCCTTCGTGTCATATACGAGAAAATCACGTCCCTTCCGACCAACATCCGTTTCTTTGTCACTTCTCGTCCGGAGGATGATATCCTGAACTTCGTTTCCGGTTCTTCCGAAGATCGTCCCAGCTGAGGCGCGGAAAACCCGAAGCCTGGGTCCTTGTTCAAGGCCCAGTGCGGCGCGGCTTAACTCGGCTCGACCTGGCCCGGCTCAAGGCCTCAGAGGGCTCAAGGCCGGGCCGCCCGGAACAGCACTAGCTGGAGATTCGAGGGCCTGATTTTGAATCAGCACTAATTCGAATATAGGTGCGCAAAGACATACATGCTGTTTGCCGCGGTTGGTCATTTAAATCTCTTGGACAGGTGTCCATGCGAGGCGGCTCAGGAGTCCGACACCAGTACTGGACAGTGGTGCTTACGATCCTTGCCAGCGTCACACTTATTTCGTGAGGTTTCCCTGTCCCCACCTTACCCTCATTGACACGCTTTTGCGCCAACAGGGATACATGCACCTTCTCAACGGTGTCGCTCAAACTACACATCTCTGACCGATATATAACAAGCCGTAGATTCTACCGTTTTAATCAACAGATTCCTTCCTCATCTTTCTCCACAGCACCACCGACTTCGGTTCGATCTGTATGTATGTTAGGATTGTCAGGATTGGAGATTTGTCTTTGTATTATTGTAGTATCTTGAATCGCAGGCCGGCTCGTTCTCCGTCTGAGAGTTCCATTTCCCCGTTCCCCGTTTCGGGACCCCGGTCCGAGTGTCCTGATGTTGCCACGTATGCTCGAGCCCCATGGCAACCGCCGCCTACCTTGCGCTCGGGCGACGCCACCAACTCTCTGCTCCAGTTCAACAACACTTATCAATTCACCACAAAGCATCCAGTACGTATGCATACATCAATCATCCACTCGGAAATGTACTGAATTTGGTCTTAGTGAGATCAATCACTATCAAAGGTGGAGTCGCAACCCCACTTCTACCATGGGTGTTGAACCGAGCTTTCTTTCAGAAATTCAGCTTCGGACGCTGTCGCCACGCAAGCTTCCAGTCGCAAGGCAGTTTTACGTCCAAATCTCCGTAGGCAACACCTCACATTCGACGAAAAGCACAAAGGAAGCCAAGAACCTCACCTCTTGGGATGATATTTTCCATTTGTGCGTACAGTCTCAACTGGCAGGACGTAGAACTGAATCTGGCCAGTGACGGAGACGATCGCTCTGTTTTCCTCGTACAGGTTTACTACAAACATCGCATGGGAAAGAATAAGTTGGTTGGAAGTCTCAGTGATTCCCTCAGCGGGGTAACGGAAAGATTGAAGGATGGAGGTATGCCGATGTTTCCTGTGTCATGATCCCCATCAATCTCACGCCTACCATCGAAGTGCTTGAGGCGGTTCTTCAGCAAGAGGCCTCGGATGACTCCGACCTTTCTGGCACCACGATCCACTTCACACTGGTTGTCCACCCAGATGGGGGCCACAACGCAGAAGAACGTCATGCTGCGGGCGCTATCACCGGGACGATGGATGTGGTCAACCAGCTCAACTATACTCCCACGGCCATCGTTGGTCTGCTTGGTCCGGCCGTCGACGCAAGTACCAAAGGCGTGAACGAGATCAAGGCACTCAAGAACACATGGGGTGTTCTACTGCAGAGAATGGAGCTCTTCAACACGATCATCGCCGACATTGCACAGGTATGTCTTGGTCAGGTCTCGATATCTGCTCGGTCTGAATCTGATGTCAACGAGATTCGCCCATACGCTTCGCTGGCTTGGTCTGTGATATCGGCTGCGACCCAGGTCTGTCTGTTACTCGACATTCGACTATCGCTGATCGAGGGTGATGTGATATTTCACGCAGGTACTCGTCAATCAGAAAGATCGTGATAATTGGACAATACGGCTAGCAGGCATAATGAGGGATGCATTCACATTCATCAACGACGCCAAGCCATTGAGGGCGATCAAGACACATATCGAGGCGATCACGGTTTTGATTCAGCAGGTGACGGAGTGCGGGTACTTCATCACCGAATACGCGAAGCAAAAGAACTTTTGTCAGTCATCTCTGTATTTAGAACGACCCCGACTGATTTTCGTCAAGGGATTCACACTGCAAAATACTCGATGTCCACGATTGATGCAAGGCTCAGTGGTTATGAGAAGAAGTTTCAGGAACTGAAGATAGGCCTCTTGGAAGGTGTCGCAGTACAGCCAGAGATTACCGTCGTTCATATGATGAATGTCGTGAATGACACGGGTGAGTTTCATGTCCCGAATAGCCAGAGAGCCTTTCTCAAATCTGGGACGTAGCGGAAGGTGTCATTCTGAACGACATGCCATATGCGGTTGGCGCCAAGTTTCAGCGGGAAAAGGGATGCTTGCCGGGGACACGCGAATCCTTCCTGCGCAGCATTTGCGACATCCTCAACAATCCAGCGGAGGATGCGCCGCGGGTCTGCCTTCTCACTGGCGTCGCTGGGTCAGGCAAGTCTGCCGTGGCTCATTCGATTGCTCGGCTCTACGACGGACAGAAGCGACTGGGCTCGTCGTACTGCTTCGCCACTACCGACATTGCTAGGCGAAATCCACAAAACCTTTTCAGTACTATCGCGCGCGACCTCGCTGATCACGATCGTCAGTACAAGACCTCTCTCTGGGGAATCGTCAAAGATGATCGGGCGCTTCGCACATCGCAGTCGCCCGTGGAACAGGTGGATAGGTTGATCATCGAACCTAGCAAGCACCTGCACCGTATTGGTCCCTTGGTGATTGTCATTGACGCCTTCGACGAAAGCGGCGATCGGGCCCAGCGCCAGCACCTTCTTCGTGTCATATCTGAGAAAATTACATCCCTTCCAACCAACCTCCGTTTCCTCATCACCGCTCGTCCGGAGGACGATATTTTGAATGCCTTTCCGGCTCGTCCGGAGATCGTTCGCATGGAAATGGGCGATATACCTGAACATCTCGTCATCAGAGATATCGAGATATTCATCTATAGTTCCCTTTATCGGTACACTGAACTCGAGCTGTCTTGGCCGGATGGGGAGTGGCGTCGACTACTTGTCCATCATTCGCAGCATCTCTTCCAGTGGGCGTCCGCTGCCTGCAACTTCATCGAAGGAGATGATACTTTGGAACTTGACCCCTGCAAGCGCCTCAACACGCTGTTGCGAAAGGCCAGCGATGGGGCTGTCCTCTCTTTGGACGGCCTGTATCTGACTGTTTTGAACCAGTTATTCACCTCGGACGATACTCGAGAGTGCTTTCAGATGGTGATGGCCATAGTCCTCGCGCTCAACGAGCCTTTACCCCTCGCCTCCCTTGTGGCTCTTTTTGGTCAAAGCTTCGATGTTCGTTCGACCATCAAGCTCATGGGATCATTACTGGATGGCGTACATGATGAGAAAAAACCCATCCGTCCCCTTCATTCCTCATTCCGTGATTTTTTACTCGACCCATCCCGCAGTTCAACATTCCATGTTGAAATCCTGCCCAAGCATTCCCTCTGTATTGGTCAGGCATTGCTTAAATGTATGCGAGACATGCTCAGGTTCAACATCTGTGACCTCAAGGACTCTCGAGTTCCCGACATGGCAATTGCTGGCCTGCCAGCTCACATTGATGAGGCCATTCCTCCCCATCTATCCTACTCCTGTCAGTATTGGACACAACACCTCAAACTTGTCAGCTGCACCTCAGACCTGTTGAATGATGCCACCCTCTTTTTCAAGATCTATTTTCCCTTCTGGCTTGAAGTCATCAGTCTTCTCTCCCTTTCTTCCCCCTCATTGTCCATTTTATCTGCCTTAGAGACCTGTTCCATCTTGAAGCAATGGGCCAAGGTAAGGTCAACCCTGATTTTAAGTAGTAAGTACTGAAAAGGATTTCCTAGGACCAAGAGATTGCTATCCTAGCATCAGAAGCATTCAGATTCATCCAAGTGTTTGCACCTGTCCTCAGAGAATCCACTCCCCATCTGTATCTATCAGCCATACCTCAGACCCCATCTGATTCCCCACTTTGTCAACTCTGGCTCCATCACCTCAAGAAGCCTGTCTTGGTTACTTCAGGATCCCCATCTACCTGGCCAATGGAGACTCACACCCTGCAGGGGCATATAGACAGTGTCCGTTCAGTTGCATATTCACCTGATGGGAAGCATATTGTGTCTGGCTCCAGTGACAGTACTATTAGGGTGTGGAATGCAACTACAGGTCAATGTGTGGCAGGTCCTTTGAAGGGACACACAGGTGCTATATGCTCTGTTGCTTATTCATCAAGTGGAATGTATATCATCTCTGGTTCCTGGGACAAGACCATCAGAATTTGGAATGCAACCACTGGTCAGTGTGTTGTAGGTCCACTGAAAGGACACAGTTCTGGTGTCTACTCTGTTGCCTGTTCATCTGATGGTGTTCACATTGCCTCTGGCTCTGCAGATGGGACCATTCGAATATGGAATGCAACTTCTGGGCAGTGTGTGGCAGGTCCTTTCAAGGGTCACACAGACCAGGTTGCCTCTGTTGCATATTCTTCTGATGGTGTCCATGTTGTCTCTGGCTCAAATGACAAGACCATCAGGGTCTGGCATGCTATCACTGGTCAATGTGTTGTTGGTCCTATACAAGGGCATGAGGATCAAGTCAGGAGTGTTGCTTATGCCCCAGATGGAACCTTTATTGTGTCTGGATCCTTGGACAAGACAGTTAGGGTGTGGAATGCAATCACTGGCAAATCTGTGACAGAGCCATTTCACAGTCATACAGATCAGATCATCTGTGTTGCATATTCTCCAGATGGAAAGTACATCATATCTGGTTCAAGAAATGCCACCATCAGAATCTGGGATACATGCACTGGTCAATCTATGGCAGGTCCATTTCTAGGACATACAAACACTGTGTACTCTGTTGCCTTTTCATCAGATGGAGCACAAATCATCTCTGGATCTGCAGATAATACCATCAAAGTGTGGAATCCAACATTAGGGTCCTCAACAAGCTCACAAGGACACATAAACATGATCACTTGTGCTGCATATTCACCTGATGACATTTATGTTGTCTCTGGCTATGAAGACAAGACTATAAGAGTTTGGGATGTTATCACTGGTCAGCTTGTGATTGGTCCACTCAAAGGTCACACAGATATGGTCTTGTCTGTTGCATACTCCCCTAATGGCAACAACATTGTATCTGGCTCAGCAGACAAAACTATCAGGGTATGGAATGCAATCACTGGACAATGTGTGGCAGGTCCACTACAAGGCCACACAAATGTTGTCCACTGTATTGCCTACTCACCTGATGGTGAATATATTGTCTCTGGCTCTTTGGATGCTACAATTAGGGCCTGGAATGCAACCACTGGTCAATCTATGGGAGAACCACTCAGAGGACATACTAATGGAGTTTGCTGCATTGCCTATTCACCTGATGGTTCCCATATCATCTCTGGCTCATATGACAAGACAATCAGGATCTGGGATGCCAAAACTGGCCAGTGTAGAGTGGGGCCACTCCAAGGGCATACAAACTGGGTTCTCTGTGTTGCTTATTCACCTGATGGGACCTCCATTGCCTCTGGCTCTATGGATAGGACCATTAGAGTTTGGAATGCTACCACTGGCAAATGTATAGCAGGACCATTCCAAGGACATTCAGATGATGTTCAGTCTGTTGCCTACTCTCCTGATGGAAACTCCATTCTCTCTTCTTCCACAGATAAGACCATCAGGATTTGGAATGCAATTACTGGACAGTGCATTATAGGTCCATTCCATGGTCACACAAATGGTGTCATGGTTGCTACTTATTCCTCTGATGGTAGCCATATCATCACTGCATCTTTTGACTGTTCTATCAAGATATGGAAGACCCAAGAACTTGCTGCTTTGGGTGATGTTGATGAGGAGAATGGTTGGATCTGGTCTTCTACTGCTGGCTGCTTTGGCTGGATTGCTCCTTGGAACAGAAATGCACTTCAATTTCTTCCTGTTCACTCCTTGGTAATATCTTCTCAGCCAACTTACCAATTTGACCTCGGTGATAGGTTTCTTGGAGAGTCCTGGATTTCCTGCTGGAACTGATCCTTTCTTCTTCATGATGCTAGCTTTTGCACTTTAGATGTACCTCAGGTATTGTACTACTATACCTTGAGATGTTTCAATTTGCAGAGATGCTTCCATAGAATTGTCTACATCACAGATAAGCATTCTATACATTTGTCTAAACAGCCCTAGGAAGAACAGAGATGGTTTGTAAATCAGCCTGGTGTAAGGTCTGACCCTAGGGAATCACTCTGTGTCAGCAAAAACTTTGTCCTTTGAAGTTTGAGGACCTCATAGTGCTTGTCTTGCCTCCTTAGCTATACTGTTGATAATTTAACAGAAATGACAAGACAGCAGCAGGATAGGGGCTATGCTTCCCCATAATTTTGGGTCCTTTGCTTTACAAGTAAGGTGACCAAGATTGTGCATATTTCCTTCTATTCATGGCTTGTCATTGCTTGAACAATACATCCATCATATCTACCATGTCTCCCTGCTTCTCCTCACTTCCAAAGGATCATCAATGGTCCATCACCCTTAGAAGCAGCACCTCGACATACCCACACTCGATTGTTATCAGCATGTGGAGCCTGGTCATGGGAATGGTGAGGAGGAACAGAACATATGCATCAATGAGTAGTTCTCGGCAGATAGGAACCTAGATGAACATCATTAGAACGAGGTTGATTAGCAATGGAAAATATGATCGCAACATGTTCTCCTGGTCCAGGTAGGACGCCGTAGCCCACAATATCATCTTCCGCCGAGGCCCAACAATACAAACGTGGTCAAAACATTATCGTCGAGTCGTCGCAGACGGCTCTCCTGCTGCTCAGTCAGCTTTTCATGAACAGAAATCTTCAGTCAAGAGTATATACTGCTCAACACAGCGGTAGGCTCCCCACCTCCACCACGCGTGGAGTGATACCCTGGAATCCAAGCTGCTCTGCTTTCTGATAAAAGATAGTCTTCCGTCCAGACACAGGTTATCTGATGGTGATCACCTGAGGACCAGGCGAGGCAACGAGAAGGCGCGGCGTGCTTGCGTATCCATATCGGGTCTATCAACCCGTCTGGATGGAGCGGTGACTGGGGCGTGAATTGTGGGATGCGTATGAAGGGTCTTCGGGGAAGACGAGCTTTCGCAGGAGGTAACGAACGTTCTTGTCGATCTGGACGACATAGCACGCCTTGCTCCGCTCCGGGCACCAGGGTCGGAGCTGCGCCTGGAGGGTGTCGTGCAGACGCGAGTCGAGACTCGCAATCCTGGTGGGTCGTTGCGGGGTCGGCGGAGGCGACTTTAGAGTCACCGCGATCGCGAGTGAACTTGGCCGTGGGAAACGCTCCTCCGAGGGGCTATTTGGAGCCATCCGATGACGTCGTCGAGACACCAACCATGTCTTCGACGACGACGACGACCAAACAAGACTGTACGTGCCAGAGAAACTGCGGGTACGTTCTCGACGCAGTGTCGCTACTATACCGGTCTGACCGTGTCACCGTGCTCAGCACCTGCGGACCCTCTGGGACCGGGTGCGTCTGCACCAAGGGAAAGTGCGAGTGCAAGGACTGCGTGAACGCGCCCCACTCTACTAAAGTATTATTCTCTTCTCCTGTGTTCGGCACCGTACTTAACAGACCGTCATCAGTGCGACTGCCGCGGTTCAGGCGACAACTGCGCGTGCACCACACAAGGCCAGGCCTGCACCTGCGAATCAAAGTAGAATGTAGTGCGGCGACGAGAAAACAGGCGTCTTGTTCAACGTGTACGATAGCAACGGTACTAAGCTACAGTAATGGAGCGTCTTCGCGTTAGGGGTTTCAACTCATGAACGTCTTCCTTGATTTGAGCACATCACCGGCACTAAGTATATGGACATTCGATTGAGCGAATACCCGCGATATACTGAACATGGAAGACCTTCTACAGGAGCTGTCCGCCGTTTCGGCTATGCTCACATTTCAACGCACCCAGGCACATACGGACACAGCTCGTTCTCACAGGGATCGAGCACCTGGAGCTTGTCCCACTCCTATCACACAATTAGCACGACAATCGTGTGATTTGAACGACCCACTCACGCTACTCGTCTTGCGCACGCTCTCCCTCGAACACAACCGTTCCGCGTATGCCTTCCACGCCGTACCCCCACCGGTCTTGTCGTACCCCCGGTGCTGCTCCAGTATATGCTCTCTCATCATCCACGGCGCAACGACTACGTCCACCAACGACATCTCATCCCCTGAGAAATACGGCCCTTTCACCTGGGCTGCGTACTTGCGTTCCGCGTCGTACACCTCCTCGCGCGCCGCATCCATCTTGACTTCGTCCCTGGTCATCAACAGCCTCCGCCACGCTGGCAATAGGTTCTTCGTCACGTAGTCAATCCAGATGCGGATCCTCGCCCGCTCGCATGCGTCCGACGGGAGCAGATTAGGTTTGTACGTCGGATACGCGTCCTCAAGGAACTCGCACAGCACGACCGACTCGTACAACGCTTTCCCTTGATACTCGATCGTCGGCACGAGCCCCTTTGGGTTCAGCGCTACGCGTTTCGTCAGCGGTGAGATCGCCGTACGTAGCACAGGCCTACCGAGAAAGTGCGGTTCTTTCTTGTACGGGTTCACTTCCTTGTATTGGTACGGGATTCCCCTCTCTTCCAGGGCGATCCATACCCGCTGATTGAATGGACAAAACTGGGCCATATTGCTGTTGAGCTCATGGTGAGCTGGGACGGACCACGTACCCATCCGGACCAGAACACAAGATCCTGTGGGTGCTGATGTTGCGCCACCGTCGTCGCAATGGAGTGGATCTGTTCGTCAGGGAGCAAAACCATGCCAGTCGAAATGCCTCTGATCTGCCTTATATTGTATCTCTACTGGCACTGTGAAACTAATGCCATATCGGTCAGCGCTTGTCACCGTCCACGGTAGAGTAGCAACCCCACTTCCCCTGCTACGACCAACCACCCCCAGAAATCTGCGCACCAAAACCGCACAAACTACCAGTTTCAAGGCAGCTCTATCCGTATTTTCCTTTTGTGTCGCTCACCTTGTGTTTTATGCCAGGGGATTGGACACTGCTAGCGACGGAGACGATTACTCCGTAAACGTTTAACCACGTCGGAAAGAACAGGTTGATCGGGAGTCTTCGTGATGCCATCCACGGCGCAGAGGAGAAACTGAAGGATACGAAGTTGTTATCTATCTCACGATCTTACTAATTCGAGCCTTGTAGAGGCTCTCGCCCAGCAATTAGGCGCTACGGGATTGCCCAAAATTTTCTTTGATTGATTTAGTAGACCTGGGGTAGCCAGACCTGACGACCTGCACTATTAGCGTGAGAGCCGCCGGCGAAACGGTGAACATCGTGGTGAAATTGTGGTGAAACGATTCACTCCCCTCGTCCACTTCCTTAGCCGTGTTGATCCTATCGACCTGGTTCGCATAAGCCACATCCGACGACGCTGACGCGTTTGAGGGGTTGTCCCTCGATACAGGAATAAATGACCTCTCGGTCCGAGTCCGATTGAACTGGACCGCAGAAAAGCGGCAACTTGAGCCCGGATCGGAAGGCGGGCGCGGTTTATGCGGTTCCTCCTTTCATTTTCTCTTGGCGTTCCGACAACTTTCGAGGCCTACCTCATAGATTGAAACCGTGAATGAAACAAGAATGGAAACGCACGAGCGAAACACACTAAACACATCTGAACCGAGTTCACCCGCTAGTTAACCTGGTCACCAGCTGCTCGCCTTTCGACCTAACAGGCATCTCTCGAACATGTCCGTGAGGACAATATGACGATTGGACACCTTTGATCAACCGCGACGATTTCTGGTCGTCGAACAGGATGGATTGTACTGACGACATAAGCGTCGTGAAATGAATGGGAAACCTGCCTCGTCAACCTGTCCTTGGGTGATGATCTGCGTTGCAATCAAGGGCCTCGACCTCATGCTGGAGTCATATGATTCGATATGAATGGGGAGCTCGGAGACCATGATGTCCGACAACGCGGATAGCGTGACCTGGAAGGCTGTCTCCTCGCCCACTCGAACTTCGGGTTTCCAAGGACCAAAAGACGACCAAGGTGTTCACTACGTGGGTTTTGGGATATGAGCCCACAGGTTTAGCTGTTCGAAACATACGAATTGGTCGTGATTCTCTGAGGTCCGCAATCAAGGTCTGCTGGAAATGGAAAAAGGTGTTTGATTGCATTGACATCACCTTCGTGTCAGTACGTTGTTGACTCGTCGTCCCATCGTCGGGGCGTTGTCGATGCGTTGTGCGTTTATACTCTCGCTTACAGCTTGGAGTCTAATTTTTCCTTTTACGGTACCATACACTCGCACGCTTCGCACAGCTAACATTTTTCGCTCGTCGCGCACTCAGTCGTTTACCATCAATGACTGAGGTACGTTGGTCCTCCGTTCACCGACATTCACTAATACTGACTGTACCTTAGCCATTGCTCGTATCCATTATTGTGTTGTCGTTTCAGGCAGTGCTCTTGTAGTATTCTTCGCTGCAGGCAGCGTATTGTGTCATTAGGCCGGCATCGCGAATACTTATCATCATGCTGCTACATCGATGCTGTCGGCTTCATCCCCAGTCAGTGTGTCCATCATGCATGGCCAGGACTATTAATGCCAACGTCCCCGTCCTCGGGCGAGTTGCCGACATCATTGGGGAGCATGCCCGGTCGACGTCGACTTGTCATGCCGTCCTATCCTTGAGGGTGCCCAGCGAAAACGAGATCATTAAAGGTTCGGATCTGCAGAGATCATGATGGAGTTCAAGTATGAACTTAACTGTTACTGGAGCGTTACATCGCCTTTGCGTCTGAAATCTGCAAAGCATGCCATCTTGCACTCGTATCGGATCCTCCATCCTTCCTGGCGAAGCGGGCGCGATGCAGTAGTTCCGACGGCAATCAGAAAATGGTGGACTGTAGGTTGACAGTCGGAAATGTCGGTTACGCTTGCCTCGAACGCATATGAAGCGCGGAGAGTAATACTCCACGGTTGAGTCGTGCAAAGCATCCTGCAAACAGCTCTAGTCAGCCTGGACAATGATCGGAGACAAACTTTATGCGCACCTTGGAACGAACTTGCCTACTTCGACGGGACTCTGGGCAAAAACGCCGCCCTGGAATCCGGACCGCTTATCACAGGCAGGTTCGTTCTCTGCTAAGTTATTTGAGAGTTGTGAGACTCATTGCTCCGGTATCCCGGTCTGAGTGTCCTGAGGCTGCCGACATGCGCCCACGCTGCATAGCAACCGGGCGCTATACGCACTTTGGCTCCTTCCCTCAGGCTTTCACACACAGGCAGCGCTCGCTATTTCTCTACTCCACTTCAACGACGCTTATTAGCTGTATCCAGTAACATCGAGTACGTATGCGTGTGTCGTCCGCTCGGAAGTAGGCTGAACTTGGTCCTAGGATGAGATCGATCACTATCAAAGGTGGAGTCGCAACCCACCTCTTCTACCATGGGTCACCAACCTTTCATTCAGAAATTCAACTTCGAACGCTATCGCAACGCAAGATTCCAGTCGCAAGGAAGTTTTACATCCAAATCTCCGTAGGCAACACCTCACAGACGACGAAAGACGCAAAGGAAGCCAAAAACCTAACTTTGTGGGACGATATTTTGCATTTGTGCGTACCGTCTCGGGTTGCACGACGTAGAGCTGAATTTAGTCAGTGACGGAGACGATCGTTCTGTTTTCCTCGTACATGTTTACCATAAGCACTGCATCGGAAAAAATAAGTTGGTTGGAAGTCTCAGCGATTCCCTCGGCGGAGTAACGGAAAGATTGAAGGACGGAGGTATGCCGATGTTCCCTGTGTCATGATCCCCATCAATCTCACGCCTGCTATCGAAGTGCTCGAGGCGGTTCTTCAGCAAGAGGCCTCGGATGACTCCGACCTTTCTGGCACCACAATCCACTTCACATTGGTTGTCCAGCCAGATGGGGGCCACAACGCAGAAGAACGTCGTGCTGCGGGCGCTGTCACCGGGACAATGGATGTGGTCAACCAGCTCGACTATACTCCCGCGGCCATCGTTGGTCTGCTCGGCCCGGCCGTCGACGCAAGCACCAAGGGCGTGAACGAGATCAAGGCACTCGAGAACACATGGGGTGTTCTACTGCAGAGAATGGAGCTCTTCAACAAGATCGTCGCCGACATTGCACAGGTATGTCTTGGTCAGGTCTCGACATCTACGCGGTCTGAATCTGATGTCAACGAGATTCACCCGTACGCTTCGCTGGCTTGGTCTGTGATATCGGCTGCGACTCAGGTCTGTCTGTTGCTCGACATTCGATTATCGCTGATTGAGGATGATGTGATAATTCACGCAGGTACTCGTCAATCAGAAAGATCGTGATAATCGGACGATTCGGCTAGCAGGCACGATGAAGGATGCATTCACATTCGTCAACGATGCTGAGCCATTGAAGGCGATCAAGGCTCATATCGAGACGCTCACGCTTCTAATCCAGCAGGTGACGGAGTGCGGGTACTTCATCACCGAATACGCGAGGCAAAAGAACTTTTGTCAGTTATCTCTATTCAGAATGACCGCGACTGATTTTCATTTAGGGATTCGCACAGCTAAGTACTCGGTATCTACGATCGATTCAAGGATCGGTGGTTATGAGAAGAAGTTTCAAGATCTAAATACTGCCTTCTTGGAAGGCGTCGCGGTGCAAACGGAGATTGCCATCGTTCGTGTGATGAATGTTGTGAATGACACTGGTGAGTATCACGTCCCCAACATCCAGAGACTTATCCACAGAACTGGGACACAGCGGAAGCCATCATCCTGGACGACATGCCATATGCGGTTGGCGCCAGGTTTCAGCGAGAAAAGGGATGCTTGCCGGGGACACGCGAATCCTTCCTGCGCAGCATTTGCGACATCCTCAACAATCCAGCGGAGGATGCACCGCGGGTCTGCCTTCTCACTGGTGTCGCTGGGTCAGGCAAGTCTGCCGTGGCTCACTCGATTGCTCGGCTCTACGACGGACAGAAGCGACTGGGCTCGTCGTACTGCTTCGCCACTACCGACATTGCTAGGCGAAATCCACAAAACCTTTTCAGTACTATCGCGCGCGACCTCGCTGATCGCGATCGTCAGTACAAGACCTCTCTGGGGAATCGTCAAAGATGATCGGGCGCTTCGCACATCGCAGTCGCCCGTGGAACAGGTGGATAGGCTGATCATCGAACCTAGCAAGCACCTCCACCGTATTGGCCCCTTGGTCATCGTCATTGATGCCCTCGACGAGAGTGGCGATCGGGCCCAGCGCCGTGACCTTCTTCGTGTCATATCTGAGAAAATTACATCCCTTCCAACCAACCTCTGTTTCCTCATCACTGCTCGTGCGGAGGATGATATCCTGAGTGCCCTTCCGGCCGGTCCAGAGATCGTCCGTATAGAAATGGGCGACATCCCTGACTACCTCGTTGGCAGAGACATCGAAAAGTTCATCTACCATTCCCTTCATCGATATACTGACCTTGAGTTGTCTTGGCCGGATGGGGAGTGGTGTCGACTACTCGTCCGCCATTCCCAGCATCTCTTCCAGTGGGCATCTACTGCTTGCAACTTCATCAAAGGGGATGGTACCGTTGGGCTCGACCCATGCGAGCAGATGGGCAAGCTGTTGGAAAGCTTCAACACTGGCACTGGCCCCTCGCTGGACAAACTGTATCTGACTGTCTTGAACCAGCTGTTCACTTCGTGTGACACACAACGACGTTTCCAGATGGTGATGGCCATCATCCTCGCGCTCAACGAGCCATTACCCCTGGCTTCTCTTTCAGCTCTTTTTGGTCGAAACCTCAATGTTCGTGCAATCATCAAGCCCATGGGATCATTGCTCGATGGTGTGCATGACGAGGAGAAACCCATTCGTCCCCTCCATACCTCTTTTCGTGATTTTTTACTGGATACATCCCGCAGTTTGGCTTTTTATGTTGAAATCCAGCCAAAGCATTCCCTCTGTATTGGACAGGCATTGCTTACATGCATGCGAAACATGCTCAAGTTCAACATCTGTGACCTGAAGGACTCCTGAATTCATAACACTGCACTTCCTGATCTGCCAACTCAAATTGACAAGGCCATCCCCCCCCATCTTGCTTATTCCTGTCAGCACTGGATGCAACACCTCAAATTGGTTGATAGTACCCCTACCTTGTTGAAGGATGTTGTCTTGTTTTTCAAGGCCTACTTTTCCTACTGGCTTGAAGTCATCAGCCTTCTCTCCCTTTCTTCCCCACTGCCACCCATCCTATCTGCCATGGAGACCTGTTCTATCTTGAAAACATGGGTAAAGGTAATAACAACTGTAATTTGCAGCACCAATCAATTAACAGGAGTTTCCAGGACCAAGAGTTTGCCACCCTTGTATCAGAAGCATCCAGATTCATTCAAGTGTTTGCACCTGTCCTCAGAAAATCCACTCCCCATCTTTATCTGTCAGCCATGCCCCAGACACCTTCCAGTTCTCCACTTTGTCAACTTTGGTTCCATCACCTCAAAAAACCTGTCTCAGCCACTTCAGGACCCTCATCCACTTGGCCAGCAGAGATCCATACTTTGCAAGGACATACAAATTATGTCAATTCAGTTGCATATTCACCTGATGGAAAGCATATTGTGTCTGGTTCAGAGGACAATACCATTAGGGTGTGGAATGCAACTACAGGTCAATGTGTGGCAGGTCCTCTAAAGGGGCATACAGATGCCATCATCTCTATTGCATGTTCTCCAAATGGAACATGTATTATCTCTGGTTCCTGGGACAAGACCATCAGAATCTGGAATGCAACCACTGGTCAGTGTGTTGTAGGTCCACTGAAAGGACACAGTTCTGGTGTCTGCTCTGTTGCCTGTTCATCTGATGGTGTCCACATTGTCTCTGGCTCTGCAGGTGGGACCATTCGAATATGGAATGCAACTTCTGGGCAGTGTGTGGCAGGTCCTTTCAAGGGTCACACAGACCAGGTTGTCTCTGTTGCATATTCTTCTGATGGTGTTCATGTTGTCTCTGGCTCAAATGACAAGACCATCAAGGTCTGGGATACCACTACTGGTCAATGTGTTATGGGCCCTATCCACCATAGAGATAAAGTCTGCACTGTTGCATATTCCCCTGATGGAGTTTTTATTGCATCTGGATCCTCAGACAGAACAGTCAGGATCTGGAATGCAACAACTGGTAAATCTGTGACAGAGCTATTTCAAGGGCCAGATCAGGTTTTCTCTGTTGCCTATTCTCCCGATGGCAGATACATTGCAGCTGGCTTTAGAGATTGCACCATTAGGATCTGGAATGTATGCCATGCCCAATCCATGACAAGTCAATTTCAAGGACATACAAATGCTGTCAACTCTGTTGCTTTTTCACCTGATGGTGTACAAATCATTTCTGGAGCTTGTGATAATACCATCAAAGTCTGGAATGTAATAATGGGCTCAGCTTCAACTAGCCTGCCACAGGCTCACACAATGCCACTCACCACTGCTGCCTATTCACCTAGTGGTTTCTATATTGCCTCTGGCTCCTGGGACAAAACTATAAGAATTTGGAATGCTGTCACTGGTCAGTTGGTATTAGATCCAATTGTTGGGCACACAGATGCAATTTGGTCTGTTGCATACTCCCCTGATGGCACAAAAATTGTATCTGGCTCCAGGGATAAGACTATTAGGGTTTGCAATGCAACCACTGGAGAACATGTGACAGGCCCACTGCAAGGGCACACAGAGGCTGCCTACTGTGTTGCCTACTCACACAATAGTGAATACATTGTCTCTCGCTCTGCAGATGGCACCATAATGGTCTGGGATGCAACTACTGGACAATCTATGGGAGAAGCACTCAGAGGACATATTCTTGCAGTTCATTGTGTTGCCTATTCACCTGACAATTCCCATATTGCTTCTGGGTCATTTGATATGAAAATCAGGGTCTGGGATGCAAAGACTGGCCAGTGCA
Source organism: Strobilomyces dryophilus (assembly GCA_038089955.1). Taxonomy (NCBI): domain Eukaryota; kingdom Fungi; phylum Basidiomycota; class Agaricomycetes; order Boletales; family Boletaceae; genus Strobilomyces; species Strobilomyces dryophilus. The sequence goes on along the minus strand of JBBPLT010000048.1, from coordinate 94,219 downwards.
AAGTAGGGCCACTCCAAGGGCACACAAACTGGGTTCTCTGTATTGCTTATTCACCTGATGGGACCTCCATTGCCTCTGGCTCTATGGATAGGACCACTAGAGTTTGGAATGCTACCACTGGCCAATGTATAGCAGGACCATTCCAAGGACACTCAGATAGTGTTCGATCTGTTGCCTACTCTCCTGATGGAAACTCCATTCTCTCTTCTTCCTCAGACAAGACCGTCAGGATTTGGAATGCAATCACTGGACAGTGCATTATAGACCCATTCCATGGTCACACAAATGCTGTTATGGTTGCTGGTTATTCCTCTGATGGTAGTTGTATTGTCACTGCATCCTTTGACTGCTCTATCAAGGTGTGGAAGACTGAAGAGCTTGCTTCCTTGGGTGATGTTGGTGAGGAGAATGGTTGGATCTCCTCTTATACTGCAGGTTGCTTTGGCTGGATTGCTCCTTGGAGCAGAAATGCACTTCAGCTCCTTCCCATCCATTCCCTTGTAATATCTGCTTGGCCAACATACCAATTTGACCTTACTGATAGATCTTTTCTTGGAGAGTCCTGGATCTCTTGCTGGAATTGATCATCCTCCTCCCTGATTTAATAGCTATATTTGAAAGTTCTCATTTAGCTTGAGTGTTGTACAGGATGTATGTACCTTTTGAAATCTGATCTTAAAGTTTGTAAACTTGAATACATGCTGAAATAAATCTCATCATCAAGTGGAATCTTGAGGTGACAAAGACCATGTAATAGACCAATCCATCATGGTACAAGGCCTAATGACATCAATCTCAGGAAAATACAAGGATTGTACCAATATCACCATGATCAGGCTCTCCATCCACATTTCCCCACTGCTCGAACCGTACATCTACGACCTTTATTGTTTCCCCATCCTGTTCCTTCCCCTCATTCCCAGAGGATCCTCGATGGTCCATCACCCTCACACGGGGCACCTTCACATACCCGCACTCGATCGGAATCACGTTCCACGTCACCCGCTCCTCTGTGCCCGGTAACACCAACGGCAACCTGGCGCTCCGCAGCCCGGCGATAACGAATCCGTCCGACGGCTGTGGGTCCAGCGCGACGCTGACCACCGCCGCCCTGCTCCCGTTGCGGTTCCGGACCGTGAGATGGATGGGAACCGGCGTGTGGAGTTTGGCGGTCGCAGGAACGGTCAGGAGCGCGACGAGGGTTCCCTGTGGAGGATGGAGGGACGGAAGAGGGATGTGCGTCGATGAGCAGGGGCCGTAGTTCCCTGCCGATAGAATTCTGGAAAAGCGTCGTCAGAATGGTGTCGAAAATGGCGACCCGTGATGCGTACCGTTTCCAGGTAACCACGTATTCTCCTGGTCCAAGTAGGACGCCGTCGTTCGAAGCATCATCTTCCCACGAGGCCAGTGCAATGATACAAACGTCCGAGAACTGGTCCCCAGCAAGGTATTCTGCAAAAAGAGCGTCGTCAATCTGCTTTATGTGTGCTGCGGATAATGCTGACCCCCAGGAAACGCCGCCTCCAACGTTGTGTTGACTATCTTCGCGTTGAGATTATCCTGCCCTTCGGTCAGCTTTCCGCGAACAGAGAGATTAGTAATACATACCACTCGACGCAGCGCCACGCTCCCCACCTCCACCCCGCACGGAGCGGTACACTCTACTACCGTAGTCACTACTGCCTCCCCGCAGACGGAAGCCTCCCAGTGGGGGCCTTCCAAGACGGACAGATCCGCGAGCGCCGGCGGGGACCGAAGAGATCGCTGATAAAACACGTCCTGATGCACCGCGAACGCGCTTAACGTCGGAATGAACAATGTCCGCAAGGTCTCCGCCACGTCGTAGCCCAGTGAGCTATTCAGCGTCTCGGACGGCGATGGAGATCGGGCCAGAGCTTCTAACTCAAAATGCGAGTTGGATGAGCCCACTGGGCGCAATGTCGTACTGGACTGCACGGAGATGTCGATCGTCCGATCCCCCGGCGCCCTACTGCTTCTCAACATCAACGTTTTGACGATCGACACGCCGGGCTGGATTGCCCCAACGTGAACGCCTTTGATCAACCCTGACGATTTCTGGTCGTCCAGCGAGATGGATTGTTCTGTCAGCGTCGGCGTGAGCGCGCAAGAACATATCCCGCAAAATGAATAGGAAACGCACCTGCCTCATCGATCTCGGGCGGCTGCAACAACACATCGAGGACCACGTCCAACGCCCGGTCGTCCGTGTTAATGATCTCGATCTCGATCGGATAAGCCTCGTCCAACAACGCAGGCGCTTGATGTGAAAACGTAATTGAGAGTCGATGCGGACGATGTCGAACGCTAAAAATGACATCCACATTGGGTGACTCCGAAGGGCCAGAATACTCACATTACACTCGAAAACTCTTTCCGCGTTACAGGGAGAAAGGATGCCGGTCGGATCGAACTCAACCACCGAGGAACGGCGGCAGTACTCGATTCGCGGGACGCGCACGGTTCGTGCGGTACCTCTACTGTCCAGCTCCCTTCCTTCAGTGTCACGACAATATTTGAGACCTGGATCACCCAGCTGATGTTACGGTCGACGCAACGACAGAAAGGTCACATACACTGAATACGCCGGGCGTCTCCGAACTAAGCGTGCCTGCCAAGATGACCTGGTCCCCGGGTTGCCACCTCAAATGCGCTTTCGCCTCGACCGCCATCACTCCTCGGACCTGACCTAGAGGTACGAGCCGCATAGGTTCCGACCGAGAAGAGGAATCGTGATGGATGACGATGGGCGTGTAACCTTCAGAGAAGGAAATCGAAATCGCATGGATGGGGAGCTCAGAGATTACAGCGTCCGACGGCGCGGATAGCGTGACCTGGAAGGCAGCCTCCTCGCCCACTTGGACTTCGGATTTCCAGAAGACCACCGAAGTGTTCACTACATGGGTTGCTCTGAGAACATGGTCCACGGAATTGGCCGTCCCAATACGTACGAATTGGCTCTGATTCTCTGAGGTCCACGATCAAGCTATCATCTGCAGAAATGGGAACTGAGGTCTAAGCTCGAGCTTGAGCGACATTTCAGCTCATTTGGATCGCATCGCACCTTGAAGAGTGTCACTAAATCGTCTTGCAACGTCCCCGGCTCGTCAATGTCACCTATGACCCGGGACGCAAAAGTCAGATCTGATCATGAATACCACGCACACGCTCACCATATCCGATCATTTCCACCAGTAGCCTCATCGTGAGCTCCACGTCGCCCAACTTCTTCGCACACGCATACCAGGTAGGAAAAAGTGGACGGAGCATCGCGTTCCACTTTTCTCGCCGGTACGTCTTGGCAATCCGTTCAAAGAACCTACAGCTGATTAATTTCCCAGAGGACCCAACGGGGAAAGGCCCACACGTACCGAATCGCCAACTCGAACCTGCCAGACTGGTGATACGTTTCAGCGATGCGACATGCGATCCATAGCGTCAGTCTTCCCTGACTCGCCGTCGAACTGTATTTCTTAAATATCTCGTACGATTTCGTGTAGAGCTTCGACCAAAACATTGGCAGAAGTCACCCAGACAAGAAAGAACGAGTACCTCCAGCACGATGATCAGGTGATCCACTTTCTTTTCGTTAGCATATCCAGGCGCCAAAGTCCCCTGCGACATGCTCTCGCTCGCCAAAAACCGCTCCCGCCTCGCTTCGGTGCAACGCGCGGCCATGTAATAGTAGTGACCCGGATGTTGCAGGGCATGGCTAGGGTTCAATCCAAGCGGGCGGATCGCGTCCGTGTCCAACGGCGCACCACTCGGGCCGACCGTCGATGGGGGTGAGGCGCTAGCAGCCCACGTGAGAGGAGTATGCGCTGGAAAGGTGAGAGTAGAACGAGAACCTTGCTCGAGAAGTTCTGCGAGGATGCGGTGTCTCACAGCCCATGAGATGAAACACACAGGAAATGGCGCGGTTGGACATACTGTCGCGCCATCCAGCTCCAGTACTCAAACGTCTCCTCGCCGATGCCCCAACCACGTGAAAAGTCTGCGAAACGACGCATATGGAGATTATGGTGCGACAAGGCGAGGGCATGTTCGTTGTTATAGAGATAGAGCTTCGTGATCTGAAGAGTATATTGGTGTCGTCCGAGTGTCTCTTCATGGATCTCACCTTGAAATTGATGGTATCTGCAATTACCTTGGCTTCCGCCCATCGTTTGGTTCGAGGGGGTAGGATCGCGGTCGAACCGAACATAATCATCAATGTCGTGTATGCATCCTGGTAGTGTCTGAAGGATGTCAGGGGAGTGATATAGCATGAGGACGGCATGACACACTTGAGCGCTACTTCATCTTCGCCTCTGAACTCTGCAAAGCATGCCATCTTGTATTCATATCTAACCGTCCATCCTTCAGAGCGAAGCGGGCGTGGTGCAGCAGTCCCGACAGGAATCAGAGGTGGCGGATTGTAGGTTGACGTTTGGGAATGTCGGTTACGCTTGCGTCGGACCCGTTTGGAGTGCGAAGTGTAATATTCCACGGCTGACTCGTACAGCGCATCCTGCAAGCTGCTCCAGGCAATCTAGACAATGATCGAAAATAGACGACATGCGCACCTCCGAACGAACTCGTCTAGTTCTGCCGGACTAACGGGACTCAGAACGAACAGTGCCGCCCTGGAATCCAAACCGCTCTGCTTTCTGATGAAAGATAACCTCCCATCCAGCGATGGATCATCTGACGGAGATCGCTTGAGAACCTGGCGAGAAAACGACGATGCGACGACGCACCCAACATCTTCCGGCTGGCCAGTAACACGACCGTCAACTTGATGGCGCGCTCGCTCGTGGCCTTCTTTCGCTGCGCGATCTCTAAACTGAGCTCTGCGTCCCTTCTCCGCTCCTCCTCGACGCGACCGCGATCGTGCTCGGCATCGGGTGTGTCCAGCGGGGACCGCTCCGCGACGTAGGGCACCTCGTACAAGCGCAAGAACAAGACGAACACGCTCGGCAGAAACGCAGTGTGCTTGCGTACCCATATCGGGGCTATCAGCCCGTCTGGATGGAGCGGCGACGACGGCGTGAGCGGGGACAGCGGTGAATGGGCGGATGCATATGAAGGGTCCTCTGCAGAGACGAGCTTTCGCGGGGGAAAACGGACGTTCTTGTCGACCAGAACGACTTGGAACGTCTTGTTCCGCTCTGGGCCCCACACGGAGGGTCGGAGCTGAGCCTGGAGGGTGTCACGCAGACGCGAGACGAGGCTCGCGAACGGGTCCTGGGCCATTGCAGGGGTCTGCGGGGTTTCCTGCGCAGCGTCGAGGCCGGCGACGAACATGACGGGGGCGAGCTGGGCCAAGAGCTCGACGGGATACGAGTTCATCGCGATCGGGAGGTGACCTGGCCGTGGGAAACGGCACCGAGCTCCTATTTGGAGCCATTGTCGTCGAAGGTTGGTGTCTCGACGTCGTCAGATGGCCAACAAACAAGACTGTACGTGCCAGAGCAACTGCAGGTACGTTCTCGACGCGGTGCCGCTGCTATGCCGGTCTGACCGTGCTCAGCACCTGCGGACCCTCTGGGTGCGTCTGCACCAAGAGAAAGTGCGAGTGCAAGGGCTGCGAACGCGACCAAAGTATTCTCTTCTCTCGTGTTCCGCACCGTACTGAGCCGACTGTCGTCAGTGCGACTGCCGCGGTTCTAGCGACAACTGCGCGTGCACCACTCAAGGCCAGGCCTGCACCTGCGAGTCAAAGTAGCATGTAGCGCGTCGTGGTGGCGACGAGAAGACAGGCGTCTTGTTTAACGTGTACGATACTGACGACACTGAGCGACCTTGTAATCGAGCGTCTTCGCTTTCGAGTTAGGGGCTTCGAGGACGCCTTCCTTTTCCGGATCAAGGTGAGTCCCATATGAGGATGAATGCACACCGCCAGTATAAGTCGGGGCGAGCATGACCCACCATCCATTCTATCCCCCGCTCATTGACTGAGCTCCCCCGTCGATCCTTGCCAATTTCTTATTCATCGTCGCCATTGTCATGTACGCCCACTCCGCTACCCGCTCCGTCTTTTACTTCTGGATCACCCTCCTCGTCATGACTACGCTAGGTCTGTTTCACCTCGTTAAATTTTCCATGCGTCTCACCTCCGGCTAGTCATCTCCTCGCCCATCGCAGATCCGGAGCCTGCTCCAATAGATCCCAAGCTCTCAGCTGCCCTATCAACCAACCGCAACGCGGCATGTCAGAACGGATGCCCGGGAGCATCGAGCGCACAGCAACTCGTCAGTTGCCCCTTGATCCATTCGAGGCATATACTACGATCCTAATACACAAACATTCTTAGGACTCAAATGCGGCACTTGGCTCAGCGGTGAACCCGCTTTCCGTCTTTGGAGGCCTTGTCCTCGCAAGCGGCTTCATCGCCGCTGTATGATCGTTGCTGGGCGTTGTCGCATAGAAGTATATTGGACAATCCACTGTATCGATAGCCAGGGAATGTATTCCCTTAATTCATACCCACATCCAAGTTTCGCGAGGGGACGTTGACGGCGTTTAGCGTGCTTGATCCGCCATCAATGCGATCGGCCCATGAAGTCAAGAAAATCATCTCGATTTGATTCGTAAAAGCCATTACCAAGTTACACCCCGGTCGACGAACTTGACCCTATGAACACTTCTCCGACGTCTCAGGTAGAGTCACCGTCGGACTATGCCATCGATTCACGTCAACGTCGTGCGAAAACAGGCCACAAGCTGACAACGCACCGTCGCACACCACAGCAGTAGCACGCTCTCGCAGACAACACCACCACAGCGACCCACGTCAAGATCATACCCGCCAAGATCATCCACACCGCGTTCCCAAACTGCACGCTGAAACTGGCCCCCGAAAACAGAGAGTTGATGTTGTCCTTCACGCCGATCACGAGCGCCACGTCCACCGCGAACACGACTGTCCCCAGGATCGCAGTGACGATGGCAACGATCAGCGCAACGATCGCGACCGTGTGCGAGTGCAAGAACAAGGATAGCACGAATATGACTGTCGAGAGCCCCGCCGTGACGAGGTGGAGCGAGAGAATGAGCAACAGGCTCGTCTCGGCCACGTTGGCGAGCTGGGTCGAGAGCCCAGCGTCCTTGAGGAACGTCGTCGGGATCGTGTAGCCGAGCTGTGGACCGTAGCATAAGTCTTGCCCCACGACTGGGTTCAACGTGCTGCGAAAGAACGTCAGTACCCATCATTGCTGGAAATTCAGTGTCTACTCACCTGGTCGTACACACTCCCCACACGCCAAAGTAAAGGTTCGTGGCTGCATTCGAGACTGGGTTCTTGGAATTCAACGCAGACACCTCGATGATGTATATCGAAGGCGTGATCGTCAGCGACAGGCCGACCAAAAGGAAGAGTAAGAAAGCGACGAAAAAGATAGCAAAGGTCGTCAACGATATCACGAGATGCTTTTGCAGAGGTCGGGGGACCTTGAGTCCATAGATGTCCAGCGTAGCGACCATAGTCAGGTCTGAGTGGAGTGGGGAGAGTGGGGAACGTACAAGGGGTAGAGGAACAGATGAACAGCGGAGAATGGGCTTACCAGCTCTTATGCAGGGTGAAGCACTACGGGTGCCTCACCCCTTGAGACAGCCCTAGACATTTTTAGTCGTCACGCGACGAGTGCTGGATTAACTAGGATCTATAACGGTGCCTCGTGACAAACGTGGTTAAACGAGTTTCTTGGTTGCCGCAGCACCAGAACGTGAGTGAATAAAAGAGGTTACGCTTGGAAGATCTGCGACTTGGTAGGTGTCTATGGTATTGTCAGTGGGGCAACGAGAAAGATCCAGCGGTGGAGTCAGCCGTTCCCCACCCTAGTAGCGCGATGAGAAGTAAATCGAACGGATGAAAGCAGCCCTGTTTACTTTCGAAATTCAAGTTCCGACCTTGCATCAGTGACGTGTACGTCACGAGCCCTTGATACACCCCGCCACATACTTGTGCAGTGTCATGATCAGTGCTCCAAGTCAAGATCCAGTTCTTGAAGCTTGGAACACTCAGCCGCACCATTCACGACAACATCCGGGAACCAGGCCCGACCTGTCTGTCAATAGAGGCTGAAACGTTTATGTAACGTTCAAATCCCACTGTCCACTCCAATCCATACTTAACACTGACGACTGTTTTGCATGGACACCGAGCATGGAGAATTTGTATACCGGTGCGTGACTCATGCGTCATGATCCAGAGTGAACAGAGCATCGCTATCATGCACCCGGAACTTGTACAGTCTTCGGGCTTTGATATTGTTCCAGTTCCATTGAACACGTCCACCAATCCGTAGCTGAGAGCCTCATCCATTCGGTGGACTTCCTCATCGCTCTCGATATTAGATTCAAACAAAACTCATCATGGCTCGACGAGTATCCTGCGCCGTTAGGCGGTCACACCCGCGTCCTCACTCCCGTAGATCATCGGCAAAGCCGTTCGGTCGTCTTACCACGACGGCGAGCACATATGCTTCCTGAGTGCGCACAGCGACGCCAGGTAGAAGTATGCGTCGAATGTCGCCATCGTGTTCATCGAATCCTGTAGAGATCGGAGCCTGCGAACCATGTCCCGTAAATCATTTTCAGAAACGAATGGTGGAACGACACGTGAAATCATTTAGGTTAGCGCCACTTGATGGCCCCGGGCTGCGAGCGCAACGGGTGATCGAGATTTCACTTTGTCATGCACCGCAATGATCGACCCTGACGTCATCAATTCCGAGTTGCTCCCGAGGGAGCGAGGGCGAGGGCCATATAAATTGATCCTACAACCGAGAAACCCCTAGAAAATCAAACGGACGACGCACTGTAGACTCCTCTGCGCCTTCAAGAACCACAACGACTCAGACCGCGAGTCGTCAGACCTATGCTCAGCCAACGGGACGTCTTCAACCTCGCTCACCCCCAGTTCCGCGAGCGAGCGGTCCTCCTTTGACCCAGCTGGACGAGAGTCCGTTGGAGCTGTCCGACCCCATCGACGAGCATCCCATCGACGGCGCCGAGCTCGCCTCCCTCGTCGTCAAATACGAGCATGCCCCCGCTACCGCTTGGCTCATATGGCAGCCGGCGGAGCCAGTTCCGCCGTCGTCCTCCCTCCCAGTCCAGGGGTACTTGCCGTGCAAGTATTGGGCATATCCAGCGATAAGATTGGTCAGATGACCTCAAGTGGGGGATCGGGGATGGCTTCGCGACACGGGTCCTCAATTGGCTGCTGTGCGTACCACCATCGTCGGTTCTGGTCCACACCTTGCGCTGAGCACCGTCAGAGTTCCTTCGAGCCGTGGCTCAACTTCGAAAATCGAGAGCGCTGGGTTGCATTTCAACATGGAACAGCGAGACACTTGAACATTGTAGGTGATCGGCATCTTGATCCTTGCACCAGCAGGCGAATCATACGTCATCAAGAACGCCGTTCAATTTCCAGGTTCCCCGAAAGGCAAATCTGAGCGGTTGATCCACACGGTACTGCGTGATCTTCAGGACAAATACCCTGAAGGGTTTGCAGATGATCACGTAGACAATTCCACGGTTAGCTTCAATATCGGCGCAGCAAGCGAATTCACGTTTACGAATATATCTGGTTGGAAGTTCATATGGCTCAAGAGAACCTACTCGAATGTTGCGCGCATTGCCAACCTCCTAAATCGGCGCGATTTTCGATTCAGTAGGTTTCATCAATACCAGGTACCTCAGCGATCAGCAGGGTTTTTCGGCGCGAATTTGTACGTTTACTGGCAGATGTTCGTCTGTTGCCCATCTGATGATGGTTTGGGAAAGGATGGGATAGGTAACCTGTTGAAATTGTTACAGCGCCGAGGTCCTCTAGATATCAACGTCATCCAGTGTTGTCTTATTAAATATCACTCTTCGCTACGCCAAAGACGACACGATGACTTGTTCAAAGCCTTGCGTATCGACTTTTCCTTTCTATTCGGCGCGAGAGCGATGCAAGTGGGGAAGTTTTCAGGCTGTTCAGTCCAGACGTGGTGTGGTATCGGCGACGGATCCGTGCTCGAGAGCGCAGAAGAAAGCCTCTGAAGCGTAGATACATCTGGTGTCTGAAACGCGAGCCAGGGTCAGTCGTCCAAGGAAAACGACCAATCTAGACGCAGCACACCTGGAGCACCACCTACACGGATCCGTCATTGCGCGCATATCGCGACGGTTGAAGCTCACCTTGCGCATGTTCTTCAGGTCGGCCAGATAGTTGATTGTCTCTTGTCGTTCACGAGTCTCGTGCAAGACCTGTTGAGAGGCGTCAACGTTGCTGACAAACGCAGACGTGCGTGTAATACACATACCGCTGTGGCCGCATGTGCCGCCTGAGCCATGAGAGGTCCAACGCCCCATTTTTCTCTCTTTATAGAGAATCGTCGGTCGTTGCGTGGGTCACTCGGAGCACGACATTAGCTTGAAGAAGACTCACGTCAAAGAGATCCCTGCGTACGACGATTTGCATTACGAGCGGTTCAGCATTGAGGGCTTGCGAGGGCGCAGCATCCTGAGACTCAGAGGGTAGCAGCCATTCCTGCAATTAGTGCCATTCACAGGCTCACGGAGGTAGTCGCGGCCCGCGTCGAACTGTTTGGCGTCGCTTCAGGCTCCATGGTGCTGTTTATTCGAAAGCTCCGTCTTGGTAAATCGTAACAAGGTGTTGATGGGAGAAGACGACAATTGGTACAGGCAATGAAGGGATACCGGATTGGTGGAAAGGACATGAATGCATAAGGCGCACCCTACGGTCCGATGCTCCTTAGTCACGTTCATTCCTACCAGCTGGTGGGCCCATCTCCCTCGTCCAGCTCAGATATGGCAGGCGCTCTACACAACAAGCATCACCCCGCCCACTTCTCCGCGGACATACCCGATAGTTACCTGTTCACTTTGCGCGGCAACCACAGACCGAACGAAGGCTGGTATCGGACGCGCTCGCAGGCCTCATTCGGCTTTGCTTCAGTCCACCCCATCCAAATTGATCATGGCCTCGAGTCTGAACTTCTTCACCGCTAATTCGATTGAACACGAAACCGTGACCACTCGGACCATGCAGTTGACATGAGCGGCTAAATCGTCAGCTCCGCTCGGCGCTATCCTGGTTACCGGAGCATGATGACTGCACTTCGCGGAAGCTGCATGCTACTCGTCATTTTACAAAGGAGAGCTTGTTAGCAAGGATCTCAACCAGATTTCCATCCTCGCAGTTCCCGATAAGGAGCTTCGCCAGATACGGGCCATGAGTCCTTGTCGTTGGCGTAGCTGGGTGGCCCGAGGCGGCTCCGAGAGTACTGTGTTACTTCTCCGCCGGCAAGGGACAATCCATAGTATGAGACGCTCTCAGGCTATTGATTCCGCATTGTAGTCAGCGCCTGGTTTGTGTGCCGAGAGGGACAAGCAAAATAAACCGACATCGCAGAGGCGGACACCTCGCCCAATAGGTAAGTACATAGAATTTCGGACAGACAAGTAGGGTGCATTTCAATCCTGCGGAAGTGCTTAGAATGTCCGAACTTGTCATTGTGCCACAATGATCCAGATCCAGTCAGTCCCATCGAACGTGTGGTGGATGGATCGAGTGGGGTTGGGGTGTTCCTCTACTACATAAGAGGTTTATCGTGACAGTTAGAGGACATGAGTAGAATACGTATGAGTGGTGGTACTTTTCTCTTACTTAATCTATGCAATGCAGAATCGTGTAGAGCGAATAGCGAGAACGTGGACAGATGCAAACGAAGGGACGGCGAGACAGCCACACCGGAAGCAAGCGAAAGACCAGGGAGCCAAAAATAACTATAGGATTTAATCCTTCTTCTCCTCCTTGTTCTCTGGTGAGGGTTCGGAGGTAGCGTTTTCAGCGTTGCGCTTCTCATAAACCTTTTGGAAAAGACCAAGCGAAGCTTGCTGAGTCTCGTTGACCTTCTCCCGGATCTGTTCCGCAGTAAGTGAAGCATCACCAGCCTGGCCCTTAGCTGCCAACTCGCGGAGTTCGCCGACAAGCTTGGTAACCTTTTCTTTCTCTGTGGCGTCAAGCTGATCCTTGAATTCGTTCATCGCTAGAAAAGGCATAAGCATTTGAGTGTAGCATGATAACCGCAAGCTAACCTTTTTCCGTATCGGCGCAAACAGACTCTGCCTTGTTCGCTTCCTCAATGAGGGAACGACGGGCCTTGTCGGATTCGGCGAACTGCTCAGCATCCGCTACCATACGCTCGATGTCCTTATCGCTGAGACCGGACGAAGAAGCAATGGTCATGGACTGGTCCTTGTTGGTAGCCTTGTCCTTGGCCGAAACATTGACAATACCGTCTAGAGATACAGTTAGCGAATGCAAGGACGACACCTATGGTAAACAAACCTGCATCGATGTCAAAAGTGATCTCTATTTGGGGGACACCCTTCGGCGCAGGAGGGATACCGACGAGGTTGAAGTTGCCAAGAAGCTTGTTATCCCGAACCAACTCACGTTCACCCTGATAGATCTTGACCTCAATAGCGCTCTGACCATCGGCGGCGGTAGAAAACGTTTGCGATTTCTTGGTAGGAATAGTGGTATTCCGGTTGATGAGCTTCGTCATGATACCACCAAGAGTCTCGATACCAAGGGAAAGTGGGGTAACATCGAGAAGCAGGATGTCGGTGACGTTGCCAGCTAGAACCCCACCTTGAATGGAAGCTCCAATTGCAACGGCTTCGTCAGGGTTGACGCCCTTGCTGGGGTCCCGGCCAAATATGCTCTTGACTGTCTCGCCGACCTTCGGCATGCGAGTCATGCCACCAACCAAGATGACTTCGTTAACTTCGCTGGCTTTCACGCCGGCGTCGTTCAGTGCCTTCTTGCAGGGGTCGACAGTGCGCTGAACGAGTTTGTCAACGAGGCTCTCGAAGTTGGCTCTGCTGAGCTTCAAGTTGATGTGCTTAGGTCCCGACGCGTCTGCAGTGATGAACGGTAGGTTGATTTCCGTCTGGGTGGTCGACGAAAGTTCAATCTTAGCCTTCTCTGCTGCTTCACGGATTCGTTGGATGGCCATCCGATCTTGACTGAGGGTAATGCCTGACTCCTTCTGGAACTCCTTGAGAATGTGGTCGACAAGAGCGATGTCGAAGTCCTCTCCACCAAGGTGTGTGTCGCCATTGGTCGACTTGACCTCGAAGACACCCTTCTGCATCTCCAATATAGATATATCAAAGGTGCCTCCACCGAGATCGTAAACTGCTATGATTGAAGAATCAACGCGGTCGAGACCATAAGCAAGAGCGGCAGCCGTAGGTTCATTGATGACACGGAGAACGTCTAGGCCGGCGATCTGTCCAGCGTCCTTGGTAGCTTGTCGTTGCGCATCGTTAAAGTACGCAGGCACAGTGACCACAGCATGGCTAAGGGAATATGGTGAACATTGATTAAAAATGATTCTAGATGAGACACGTACTTGACTTTCTTGTTCAAGTATTGCTCAGCGGTCTCCTTCATCTTCGTAAGCACCATAGCAGATAGCTCCTCCGCGGACTAGAAGACCGTCAGTACATGAAGCAAGTGCAAACATTCCCCCACTTACGAATTCCTGGGCCTTGTCACCGGTCTCAACTCGCACAGCTGGATGACCGTCGCTCTTGGAGACCAAATGGAAAGGCCTACGATAAGTCGGTGAGACGGTGCAGCACTACTTTGACCACATACTCACCAATGCTTCATGTCGTCTTGCACCTCTTTGTCCTTGAACTGGCGACCAATCAACCGCTTGAAGCCGAATACAGTGTTCGAGGAGTTGACGACTGCCTGCCGCTTGGCAGGAAGACCCACGAGGCGTTCCCCATGTTTCGTGAAGGCCACGACGGAAGGTGTAGTCCGGGCACCCTCGGAGTTCTCGATGACGCGGGATGACTTTCCCTCCATGACGGACACACACGAGTTCGTTGTACCCAAATCAATGCCGACGACAGGTCCTAACGCGGAATGAGAGCTGAGGTGTACCGGAGCTGGTAAGCGACTTACCGCTGATTTTGGTGTTCATGTTCCTCGCGATGGAGGACCTCGGAATGCTCTGCAAACGGATGTGAGTAGCCGACGACTAGATAGAAACGAGAAACGAACAGCATAGTTGCCTGTGCGAGCAACGGCAAGACGGAAGGAACGAGCTGCAGTGAACATGGAGGTAAGTGGACGAAAGTGAAGAGAAAACAGTGGTGGCAACTCACCAAATTTTAGCCTCTCGGAAGCTTACGTCAGCTATTCCGACTCATCGCCGTGGAAATCTCCCACGATGCGCCATCGGACCGGGAATTTCAGGGAGCGTTGTGAAAATTTGAAAGCCTGGCGGGAACTCAGAGCAATGCATAGTAAGATTCGAGTTGTAGTATTCAGCCCAAAGGACGTGGTGCTCATCTGAGGCTGGTGCAGAAACGGCCCGAAGGTCTGCCGGGGGAAAAGTAACGCTAACTCCGACTCGGAGTCGGAGAACTCGCCGGACCCCTACAGCCACGACCCACGATGTCCAACGGCTCACCCGGCAGGCGAATCGGTGGGGAATACGGAGCGTTGCGCGCTAGCATCGATGTCGGCAAGTTAAACACATATCTCGCCGCTCGTGTGCCAGCTGTCAGCTCTCCCGTAGACGTCCAGCAATTCAAGGTAGGCTCCCTGCCGGTCACCGGGCCTGTCTGAATCCCAGCTCTTTGTTCTAGTTTGGACAGGTATGCCTGAGGAGTCGACTTCGTTCGATCTTTGATTGAATACGCCCGAGTTTTTAGTCTAATCCGACATACTTTCTGACCGATGCCAAGTTCGTACTTTCTGTGTCCTGACGCACGGAACAGTCTGATAATTCACAAGACAACAGCGCTTTGTTTTGCGCAAGAAACCCGCCGGCCAGCTCCTCTCCTCTACCGCCCATCAGATTGAGCGCGAGTATCGCATGTTGACTGCCCTCCACAAACACAACTGCAAGCCAAGTACCAAACCATGGCAAGTCGTCCCCGTTCCGATACCATATGCGCTGTGCGAGGACGTCGATGTCATTGGAACCTCTTTCTATATCATGGAGTATTTGGAGGGTCGTATCTTTACCGATACGAGGATGTTGGAAGTTTCCCCGAATGATCGGCGTGAATGGCGAGTAAACCTTTACGATTCATATTCTTCATATTCTTCAGACTCACTAAGCAAATCGCTTTTACGTAGTTGGATATCCGCGGTGCGAGCTCTGGCTGCGCTGGCGTCCCTTGACCCTGCCGACATAGGGCTTGCCGATTTCGGACCATCAACGAGCTACTTTCCGCGGCAGATCAAGTCCTTGACCCGTGTCTCCGAGGCACAGGGGCAGACCGTCGACGTCGAAACCGGGAAGCAGATAGAAAAGATACCATTTTTCAACGACTTAATGGATTGGTACCGGAAAAATTTGCCGGACGAGGGGAAGACTGGACTGCGCATTGTTCACGGAGATTATAAATTGGACAACTTGGTCTTCCACCCTACCGAGAACAAAGTAATTGGCATTTTAGACTGGGAGCTGTGCACTCTCGGCAGTCCAGTGGGTCGTCTATCTCCGCTACTATGACTTGATGGATTGGGCCCAGTTGGCAGATTTGGGGAATCTCACACAACCATGGTCGATTGATCCCAAAAATCTACCCGACGATCCACAACTCAGGAGCTATAACCTACTCAAGGCATTCAAGAACACGACAAAAGACGTGCCGCTGCCCTTGGTAGAGCTGGAGCGAGAGTATTGTCGTCTTACCAAACAAGCATACCCTATCAAAGAGATGATCTTCGTTCGCAGTTGGATGTTACTTCGGGTGAGTCCGTCACTTACCCGATGTACACCTTCCCTATAACATAATTGCAGTTGGCAATTATCGCGCAAGGAATCGCAGCCAGATTTGCCAGACGCCAAGCGAGTTCTGAGCATGCACATATCCACCTTCGGCTGTTCCCCGTAGTGGGACACCTTGCGAAGGCCGTCCTCGAGGACGGGGGGTACATCATCAGCAATAAATCCAAGCTTTAGATCATTGCTAGTGCTCTAGATTTACACGTAGCTGTTCCTCTTCCTATCCACGAAACTCTTCATGTCGTTCATGGATGGTCGTTCGCTAGGATGCTTCCGGCATTTGACCAGCATACTCCACAGTCCTTCCCTGATGTCGAGTTTGTAGTCGTCATACCTGAGCCTTCCATGCCTTTTGGTTACATATATCAGCACCGTGGCGTCATTAGCGAGATTATGATATGGCTTCTTCGCTGAAAAGATCTACAAATGCATGTCTTCTGAGATGGGTGAGACCAGGTACAGCTAAACGATTTTACCTCCGTCATCGTGATACCAAACGCCCATATATCAGTTGCAGCTGTGGGTCGGATCGCCGCCGATGAAGTCGGTTCAGCCAGAAGTTCAGGGGCCATGTACCGGAGGGTGCCAGGGGTATTCTTAGTGGTGAATCCCGGCATTTCTAGCACTATGGAAAGACCAAAGTCGGTGAGGAGAGCTTGTCCACTGTCGCCGACTAGGACGTTCCCCTAGAAAGGCTACGATATGAGGTCATTATCACAGGATGTAGCTAACCTACCGGTTTGACGTCTCCGTGGATAACCCGACGACTGTGCAAGAAAGCCAGACCATCGGCAACTTGGTACAGCTGCGCGAAGTAACCGTCACCGTGAACAGCGCCGATCGTACAAAGATAGTTGATATCTCACTAGATTCATCTTGTCGTGAAGGGCAAGCTTGTTGTTCGTGACGTACGTCTTCAGACTGCCGTTTCGGTAAAAGGGTGATACTAGCGCTGGAGTTGTGAAGCGGGACGTGTCCGAAGTGTTCATGAACCCCATGAATGGCACGATATTGTCATGATCCAGCGTGGTCCAGAGTCTTGCTTCTCGGAGAAGTTTCTAGTACGAGTACGATATTATCTGAACCTTGAATCTGGTGAACGATACCCACTGACCTCGTTGAAGCGCTTCACTTCTCCCGCAGTGAGAGCGCTCCGAATGACTTTGATGGCGACCTCGGTGGGGAAGATAACGACGAAATGGAGAGTCGTGTGAAAGAACACACCTTGAGCACGCATTGCTTGGAATCGATGAATTCCCCCAGCCAGATATCCGCATGATTACCCGCCTCGAATGGATGCTCGCCGGTTCTGCGGATCGCAGAAGTGAGATCTTTGAGCTTGATGTTCGCCAACGCCATAATATGAGTTGTGCGCGATCAGGGAGCGTAAGCAAGGCAACGTGTGGGCGATAGCAAGGCTTTCCGTTATGGGCCCGGGTTGAACGTTGAACGTCGAACCCGGGCCACTTGGTGTGCGGCGGTTGACCTCGGTCAAAGTTCCTCGAAATGTACTAGCCAGTAGGGTGGTCGGATCCGAGACAGCCTTGGCACGATATGGTGATACGTACGTCTTTGCAGACCGCGTAGATCCTGCTAAGCAGTGCGCCCAGGATCTGGCAGTGGCGAGTTTGAGCATGGATGCTACAAAGTTGCCGATCGATGCGCTGCAACTTGAATGATGGCCACGACCAGTCGCCGGTATCAAAGCGGTCAGGCTGCAGATCCTGCCAGATGCGCCGCCGCACGATATTATCGCCGTTACCCGCTAGATCAACGGTTTGAGCGAGCCATAGTATAGTCCATTACGGCGACCAATATCATGATGGTAGATCTGCTCGGCTATTCATGTCGGTCGTCGGTCAGTGGCCTCGGCTAACCATTCAAACAACCAGCGGGGGAGTCGCCAAACGATAATGTAATTATATACTCTGCTTTGCAGATCTGAGTACATACGTCCGACATAACCCGCTACTTGGTTGCCTTCTCGAACGACTGCTTGAATGCGGTGAACGTGCTCGTCCCGAGAATGGCAAACACGACATGATCGAAAGAGGCCTTGTATCTCGCCCCCTTACACGCGAGGAGTTCTGCCCAGATCCTAGCCACCATGTTGACGTTGTTCCGAAAGACTCCAGTGCCAAAACTCCCCAAAACGACATTCTTTGCTCCTTGTTGCTCCATCAGAAATAATATCCTGGCCATTCTCTCCTTCATCGCCGACTCGATGGTACCCTCGACATCGGTATTATTTGGGTGCCCACCGGTTTTGTTCCGGACGTCGCCCGCATTAACTGCGGCGCTGGTAAGGATGTCCACTTCAAATGGGGACACCCACTCTCCGGCATCATTTCGAAATACGACAATGGAGGGGCTATAGACCATTGCATGATGATAGAACCCGCCCTGGCGATCGCGCAGGTGTAGTTCGTAGAACTGTTGGGCCGTGTCTGTCATGATAGAGGGATATAGTGTAGAGGATCGTGCGATGGATTCCTCCTGCGCTTGAGAACCGCCCAGAAAGCCACCGCCTGGACGAGTCGCCGAAGCGAAGTTGAGCACTGCAATTCTGCCAGAGCTACTCGACTTTGACATGGAATCGCACAGGAGGCGCGCGCCATCGAGCGTCGAAATCTCTGAAATCGAAATCTCGGTCTTGGTGGGGCCCAACACAGGCACCTTGGAAGCCCATTTGGAAAACGAGGGGTCGTCTGGCGTATAATAGCGTGTGTTGTGATTGGAGAACCGGACCTTGGCAGCCAAGTCAAGGTAGCCGTTGGCAGAGCGGATATAGCCAGCTTCAATGGCCTTTAGAGTGGTATCTGCGATGTTTTTGAGAGCGTCACGCTTCTTGGCGGGTTGACTGGCCAGGTCTGCGGCGCTGACGCCTACCGTGTTCGACTGGACATGCATCACCTCCTGGAGTGAAAGTGACGTCCAGTGATTTGGTGTAAAATGGCTGGCTGCCATGTTACGGAAGGACAATCATGCGTATGAGCGCGAGGACGTACATGTGGTGATCAACGTTACAGGAGCCGTCGATTTGGAGAAATCGCCAGACGACTAGTCTCGACACTATCGATGTCTGAAACGC
This sequence comes from Strobilomyces dryophilus, assembly GCA_038089955.1. Taxonomy (NCBI): domain Eukaryota; kingdom Fungi; phylum Basidiomycota; class Agaricomycetes; order Boletales; family Boletaceae; genus Strobilomyces; species Strobilomyces dryophilus. The sequence goes on along the minus strand of JBBPLT010000048.1, from coordinate 75,289 downwards.
GACGGGATCCGGAGATCTTATTGTGACGGTCCTGGTGAAAAGGAGGAGTGTCACGTGAGGGGTCAATCGAGTCAACCTCTGCATTTTGTTTCCGTGTCTACTGGATGCCCAATTCTCTTACCCGCACAGCGGGGCTACAGCTTGGTCCGATCGCTCTAGATACCCTCCTCAAACATTACTTCGATCGCGTCAAGAACGAAAACGCTGAAGATTCTAATCACCCGTTCACTCAGCTTCGACAAGACGAGCTCCTCTACGATGAAGCATTCAATATAGCCAAGGCGCGTCGCTTCGCTTTACCCCCAGACAGTCGTTGACGTGGTCACAGATGTTCTTTGACGCTGCGACACAGTTAGTGCACAACTACCTTCTCGACGGTTCGACAGCTCACAGGCTACAGCCATTCAGTCGAAGAGCTTCAAGCATTCTCGAATATCCGAACCCCGTCTCCTCCTTGGGTCCATGTTGTACGGGTCACCGTGCCGGTGACCTGTTGTGACGAGGCCGCAACATTGCTCATCCAGGTACTTGGGGGCGAGGAGCATGCGTCTCGTCTAGTTGGTGGAACCAAGTGGTGGCAAGTGCGTGGCGTCGCTGGGTATGTCGCGCTTGAGATATTAAACCGTGTTCACGGTGCCGTAGGATTGCCGGGGAATGGATCACCGCTAGGAGAGACCGGGAAGAGGCCAAGAAACGTCGCAAGGCATCTCAGAGAAAGCAATCAGGCAACAGTGGTTCCTCGCAGAACGTGACCAACCCTATTCCTTCTTCGACCTCAGAGCCAATCAGCGTCGACGATGAGGATCCAGATGACTTACGCTGTATACTATTTGTTCACGGAGGGGGTTATTACTTTGGAAGTCTCGATCAGGAGAGGTGGTTTGTTTTGCGCTTTACTCTAATTGCACGCTAAACGTACTCCGCGTGCCAGACACTGCATTCAACGACTCGCAAGAAAGATCAAAGGTCGAGCATTTGGTAAGTTTGCATGATTTTTTTTGTTCGTATAGCGGTTTAATAAATTTAGCCATCAACTATCGTCTTGCTCCACAATACCCATTTCCTTGTGCACTCCAGGACTTGATTGCAGCATGTGAGCGCGATTGGCGTCTTTCGGCGGGGGCTCATACCTCCGAAATTTCATAGACGTGTATTTGATTAAGCCCCCACTTGGCGCATCCCATCAACCAGTGAAGCCATCACACATCGTGGTCGCAGGAGATTCTGCGGGAGGTGGACTTACAATGGCTTTGCTTCAAGTATTGCGCGATACTGGTCAGCCATTACCCGCTGGTGGCGTTCTTATCTCACCATGGTGTGATTTGACACACTCATTCCCGAGCATTCACACCAATATGGATACTGTAACCTCTAATTTTGTTCCTTAATTGGTCTTTCAAACTTACGGAGTTCGTCAGGATGTTCTTCCTGTGTACGGGCTGTCTCTTCACAAGCCTAGCGCCCTATGGCCTCCACCGTCGGAGGAGACGACGCACGAGATTCGTGCTGGGCTTCGGCGGAAAATTCGACAGATTGTCCGCGTCGCGGGTGCTGACAACGAACTCGATGACGCGGTTGCTCCGGGACCGGAGCCTGCACGAGTTGCGTTAGACTACTCAAAGCTTAGCCCCAGCGAGGACGATGTGAAATTGGTATCAAGCGACATGCCAGTAGATGTTGGGGCTATCGCTTCTCTGCCCCCAATCGATGAAAAGAAGAATCAAAGTATCACCCTTCAGACCAAGTCGGGTGAAGAGCTCAGGATCGACTCGCAAATTCACTTCTATACTCAGAACAACCTTCTCGGGCATCCTCTTGTCAGTCCCGCCCTTTCATACTTGGGCGGGCTACCCCCTTTATTCATTATTGCGAGTGACAAGGAGGTGCTTAGAGACGAGATTATCTATTTGTGAGTTAATCGTTGCTACTTCGTGCAGGGGGATGACCGACACATCAATTTGCCAAGAGCGCATAAAGCGAATGACCCCTCGAAGTTCCCGTTGAAAGATGAGGTTCGCTCATTATATCCATCACTGGTAGGCATAGAGGAACGCTACGGGCCCACGCGAGTTCACCTTCAGGTCTATGATGGTGCGTACGCAACGAACGGACGATGCGAGCATGGTCTGATTCTTCCCAGACACTGCCCATGTTATACCGATCCTTTTCTCTTTCACCACTCCAGGAAAATACTGTTATCGCGCTATTGCTACCTTCATGAAACATGTTACGGGGATACCATCGCCAGTAGAGTTCAGGGCAAGTTCTTCTGAGCCAAGCCGCCTAGTTAGCAGTCCAATGAACGAGGATCCCTATTGCGGTCTACCCATCCGAACGGTCACTAGCCGGCCCAATGATCTTGCTGAGTTTCCTGGCGCCCCGGATGCTCCTGAAATATCGCCAATCTCGCCCAACACCCGTTCATCATTTTCTCCACCCTCATTTTTCTCCTTTCGGGAAAAACCGAAACGAGGATCGCTGTCGAGGTCTACCTCAGAATGGACACTTCGGCGCGGCCAAAGTAGTCTGTTACGTTTCCATGATGGCCGAAGCGAGCAAAGTTCCAGGAAACTGCAACGGAGTGTATCTATGATAAACATGACTGGGGTACGTTACGCTGGTGAAGCAAGTGTTTACTACAATGAAGAGGTAGATTTACTGGTAACATGTGCCCGACACCTTGTACTCACGTCCTGAATTTCGTCAGGGCATCGCATCCTGGAAGGAAGGCATGATTCGCGAGAGAGTATCGACCCAGGGAATAATTAGACCTCTGGAGTCTACCGACAAACTCGATGCACTACATGTGCCACTAGCAATCATCGGAGTTCTCTCAGAGAAGGCTATGCGCCGTTATCTTGAAGGAAAAGCCCTCTTCGACGAGAAATATGCGAAAGAGTCGCTAATGGTAGAAAGAACGCGGAAGCGCAATCTGGACCTCGCCAAAAAGGACATTAGCAGAAACATGGCGCATTTGCAGGAGCTACAGAATGTGTCAGGAAAACTGAAAGAGGTTTCTCAGGCGTTCAGAGATGGACTGGAATCATCGACTGGAGCCTGGGGGTGGGCTTGGGCAGATGAACGACCGCCACCAAGCTGCATTGTCTCGAGGCGAGACACAGACGAATCCCGCAGACTCGCTCGCATCGCTGATCAGTCGGTCCTGCAAGACGACGCTCAGATAAATAGCAATGGGCTCTGGGCCACCATCGTGAACTTCCTCGTTATATCCTCACTTAAAGAGCATCCCGTCTCTGACTCTGAAGCTGTCCCGGAGCCTCCCGCAGAACGACGAGCACTGACGAAGAAGAGTAAATCGGTGTTTGCGTCACTTGGGATTCGCGAGAGACAAATGAAGCCGAAAGACAGCTAAGTAACCGATCCGGTATTACAAGGCTGTTCACCGGCGAGTTTTCCTAGAATTACGCTCGCTCATATCCTAGGCTTGCGTACGTACGTACACTAAGGACCCGCCACAAACGAATGCTACAAGTTGTGTTGTACATGTACAGAGATGAAATTCAAAACCCGTGATAGCATGTATGCACTTGGGCAAACCAGCAAATAGCAATTCAACTACAAATCATCATCAGCGATGTTCTTCGTCCGGTGTTGCTCCTCGCACTTTCTCATACTCTCAGTGTGGCAGACTGTTGAGAGTTAGTTCTCGCCGCTCGCTCAGTCTCTGCGAACACAGTTTTCAAACATGTTAGAATGAGTCACAAGACTAACGTATGTAGCGCGGCCATCGAAGTCACTGGCATAACCATGCTAGCGCTGCCCCTCGACTGCGACCACCTACCGCCACCTCAGGTACGTCCAGTTCAGAGGCACTCGACTTCAGGCGCCAAGGCTATGGTCACGCCCGCAACGTGGGACTCTGACTCTCAATTGCCCGATGGCTCGTGCTCCACGGGGATCAATGATTATGCTCGACCATACATTTTTCGTCGCTGATAAACGCATATCTCCCCAGCTAGCGTGTACCACTATCCGTTGCTTATTTCCATTGCTGCGTTACTGCCGCTCATACTCCGCTAAGCATGGCTTATGCCGACCTCAAGATTGGACCATAGGTAGCATGTTCGTTGATCGAAGGATGTTGATGTTGTTGGTCCGACTGGGCGATGACAGGTTCACAACAGCGACGTACGCAAGATCCTCCATTTCATCAAGTGATCAGGGGCACGGTTGAACATCATGCCACCTTGTCCAATGTATTCAACGATTGGTCGTCTGGAAAATTCAAACCTAGTCTTCACTAAGTCTGAGTGTCTTCATGGGGATCTCTGTCTCGCTGTCGGAATCGGAAAACACCATATTCGCTGAGAGTGCTATTGTGAGAAGGGACTCAGATCCGTACTGCTGTGAAGCGTGGCAGCGTTCTCTGAAAATAATATGTATGCATTCGGATCTTGCCAGTCGACCAACAACCGGTTGCCTCTGGCGCAGCTGTCCGATTGCCGCATATACAATGAAACAGATTTTCCTTGCAACAGTGAATTAGTGACCCGACTCAAATTAGTGGCTTCATACCTATGCCAGGCTGGCCCAACACGCAGGCACTGGATGCGCATCCGGGGTCCTCGCTTCTGAATGCTGCCATCACATCACGGTATTCCTGCGTGATGAGCAGGAACTGGTCTTGTGCTTAATTCCTCGGCAGAAGCATCGTACTGCGTCGAGATGTTCGCCAAGGTCGAAATACTCCACTGTCCGGACATCTGATTCAGAATAATGAGTTGCGTACTTCCGGACTATGATATCGTTTCCCAAAACATCAGCCCTAAACGCGTTCAGTCCGGCAAGGTTACTGGCTTCAACGATCGAGCTCGTTCCATTTTTTTTTCTGATCAGCATGCAGACCACGACATGAATAAGACGTGCGGGTCTCCTTGGTGAAGCTCTCTGGGGACAGCTCCCTGTTGATGAGAGACTCACGTAGTCCAGCGCCAGCCTTGTTCGTGAGGTCTACGAGCAACAAATAGATCATGTGTTTAAATTCTGTGGTCATGCTGCCAAACAGGACGAAGACAGCGTTCTCGATCCTGGTTGTGACCTCAAGAACTGACTCGGACTCGCTTACTAAAATCAAAGCGGCAGTTCGGGACACACGAAGGACGCGTGAACTCACCGATCGGGATGAGTAAACGACAGGTAATGGCATCACGTATGAGCTTCGCATACAGCTCTCTACGATCCTCTGCGCTGTTTCCTGTGCGACGTTCACTTCGTCGTTAGACGTGCGCACGCACCCGGCAGTTTCTCCACCGTAAGGGAACTTGGAATTGTTGACCTTTTTTTCCGCTTTTGATTTTCATGGCAAGCTCTAGCTTGACATTCGTCGCATGAGGTGAGTGGTACTTTCGTGGAAGATGCCTGGTCCCGGTTTTCTGCAGACACGGTAGACATATGAGTGTGACAAAGATACGATAACTGTGCTTCGTTGATACCCTGTCTATCACGTTTCCAGATGGCATTACTTCAAGCTGCTGTTGAGTGGTGATGTAGGAGGGAAAACGAATGGTCGATTCTAGACAATGAGCTAGTAACCCCTAAGTTAGGGCTAGCGGGGTCGGTTCCTCCCTTCCTCCGGTGGATCTGGTTTCCCTTTTCGCTGTCGGTTCCCCCTCCGTACTTGCTACTCCCGCTATGCTACTCCCTTACGAACGTGGTCTGGAGACCAGGGTCGTGCGACCGTTGACTGTCTGCGAACGATGTGTGTTTGGCCGCGTGGAGGACAGAAGCCCAGATGCCGTCCGTTGGCGGCCGTCTGGTCCGTTGCTTGCGGTGAGCTTCTTTGAGAACGTCTGTGATCCAGATTGCGTCCGTGTCGAGGTTGGCTTCTTCTCGCTACCCATGATCCCGGCATCTGAGCGATGGAAGATGGACCAGTAGGCCGGACTCGCTGACGGGCACGTGTGCGACGGACGTAGCAACTCTATCGTCGCTGCCCAGGCCGCGCAACACCCGCAACCCTGGACGCAGTATGTAACTCTTCGGGAGGGCGCTTTCTCGGGATGGGCTCATGGTGCACCCTAACGCGCTAAATTTTGCGTCGTTTGCATTCCACGCTTCGTCTGCTCCCCTTGCATTTTCACAGGTTCCGAGCCGCAAGTGATCGCAAAAGCCCACTGCGTGCCTTGTGGGGATTCGGGCGCATATGCGTTCGTCCAGCACATCTGCGGCTCATCTTGTGTTTCCGCCGCGCATTCCTCTGCGAAAGCCAGGGATGTCCTGTGTCATTCTTCGCTTGTTCGATGATCGTTTGAACAGCTACTTTTGAAGTCACGTGGCAGACGTGGCAGCATCCGTAATTAGAGTCGCGCCTTATTGTCTCGCTCAAACTCCACGATGTGACTCTACCGAAGTCCGTCGCAGTGTGCGTAACCCGTCCCCATGGTTTCACAATAACCGCTACAGCCAATCGCACCTCCATGTTCACGTACTTTGCGGTATCTTCGCAAGCCAGGTCGGCGTTACTTGATTTCCTTTTGTCCAGTCAGTGTACCTGGGACTCCAATGAGTTTGATGTGCTATAAATACGCATCCAACTTATCACCCGTGAGCTGAGGAAAGGACTTCCCCCCACAAAAGGACTGGCTGGATCAGTCCCACAGTTCTACGCTCGTTTTTATGCTGATCCTTCCAGCGGACTAGGCCACCTAATAATATCAAAGTCACTGGTATGACTTCACGAACTCCCGTCCGATTAACGCCTCATCGTGGACCGCTTGCGACGCCTCCGACCTCTCCCGAATGCAGCCCAACGACGTCCACACCACCCACCGACATATCTATATCCTGCTTTTCCGCAGCTATGAAGCCGATTACCATCCTTCAGCACCAGATCTCTCCTCCAAGTCCGCCGACGCGACATCGATATGGATCACATCTCGCTCGTCGGAGGCGTCAGGGCCGCAGCAGTCGCGTTTCCCCGCTCGGCCTCGTTTTCGAAGCCCTGATCTACCCGACAAGCGAGCTTGCACGAACTATCGCGGGCATTGTCGCGTTCTGTCTACTCGTTTGGACCATCCTTGAATGGGTAATTGCTCGTCTCTCGACATATGTCAGGAAAACTGAACTACTTCGTACAGTCTTCGTATGCGTCTGAACTACCCCAACGACCAATTCCGTGGAGATCAATGTCACGGTTTCCCCTCCCGCATCGCATGCGGTCCCTGCGCTGTCACGGAAACCCCGCGCTTTGTGAACCAGGCGATCAGCATGTTGCAGTATTGCATTTTCTCTTCGAGCAAATTCAACATTCGAAGGCTCTATTATCTCTGAGCGTTGGCCTCGGTTCGCCCCTTCATGCTTTCCTCGAGGCACATCAAGCCACGTAAGTCATTCAGTCGCTTTATGACAACACCAACAATGACTTGTCGAATACAGGACTCGAAGTGTCATGATCCTACACAACCCACTGCTCGACCAAGAGGTCGACATATTTGCAAACCTTACGGAGTCTCTCGATCCTTCTCTACTCGACTTCACTCCAGGGAGCTTTGTCGGCCGGAGCGTACGTTCCTTTCGTGATTAAACGGCCCACGTCCGTTGACCCTCGCCATAGTTTTCACTTGCCCTAGAAGAGTTGGGTGACGTCATATCCGAGCCTATAGTTTCACGTGCTTCATTGGCGCACAAAGAGCACCGAGACTTGCATCTGGATGCGATATATTGGCGGACCGCTTCAAATCTACTCCTAGAATACTCCGCTGCGCGCCCGCGAGCCAAGAGACTGTTGCTACATCTCCAATCCCTTCATCAGCAGTTATTGCCGTTGGTTCGGGGTCATCATTTTGCTAGAAGTACGGAGGGAACGCTAAATACCAGTTGGTGGAAAGGTCTTGTTCGCCATCCTACTAGCTCGATCGAGGACGGGATGCGAGCGTTTGTGACTGGACTGGAGGCAACGCTCGACAACGTCCACCGGTTGATCGCATATCTCGATTGGATAACAGAGCACCTTGTAAGTGTATGTCTCTGTTCTCGGCGTCGATATTATTGATCACTTGGACTTATAGGCTCAAGCCTCCTTGAAAGATGTATCTCAGACCCCGTGCAGGGCCCTCTTCTCATCGTGTATGATCTCGTTGCAAGAGCTTTTTGCTCGATCAAGACTTCCGACGTCAAAGAAACATTGTTTCTGCTTGAAAAACTATGGGGTGGAGTCAAACCGATTGGAAAGAGTTGAAATCATGGTTCCAGGTAGCCCGACAGTGCGCGCGGAACGTTAATCTTATGGATATATGTATGCTATCACATGTCTCACCCACTCCCACATTGTAGTAAAACTCAAGCACATGGACTATTGATAGTATGTACATCATATCGTATTTTACACCATATAGGCACTTCGAAACTCATTCAGCTCTATGCTGAGTCTACAAGAACATTTCTGCCAACTTATGCCTCTCCACGGCGAGGTGGAAGCCAAAGTATCCAACGAAAAAATGTTTCAGGGCGTTGCAAGCTTCCGGAAATCCTTCCAATATCTTCACAATTGTTTTACAGAGATCCACGAGTGACTCGGCCCGCTTGAAGGTCACCAACTGTGATTCCTTGTTCCGCGCTGCCACCATGGAGATATAATTGGCGCTCTCCCCTGCGAATTCTTCCTTGGAGAACGACAACACGTCGCTAAAGCATGAATGAACGTGCGTCAAATGACTGCCTCGGAATGAATGCTTACTTCAAGTCGTTAATGAACCGCATTATTTCCGGGAGCGCCTGAATATACTCTTTCAAGTGGATGTCACGTGGAAATACTATGAACGCATGTGGCTCCGCAAAGCCAGATTAATCTCACTGATAAGTAGGATACTGTAGAGCGGCACTGCAGATTTGATCGTGATCATCAATGCAACGTTCCCCGCGAAAAGTGATCACCATACGTGCATGGATGCAGTCTCACGATCCAGTAATGTGGAAGTGACAAAGTCCAAGGTCGAGTTCATAATCAAACCAGAGAGGACAGGTAGGAACAAGTCTGGCACCCAGCGAACAATATCTGCGAGCGCTTCCAAGGCCATATTCCCCTGTTTTTCCCATTGACGAATCGGTGGTTGAACAAATAGATGTAAGGAGTCTCCGAAGGGAAGAGGGAAGGCGCATCGTCGACGAAATAGTTTGCCGCGGTATAGAGTGCCATCCATATCTAGGTTTGACGTCGGGTGTGCCTACCGGCTGTTGCTGCATATTTGACGCCATCCTGCGAGTATCTTTTCAGAGAAAGGGTCACCCTCCATGAGGTAGCTACGTCGCTCTGTCGATACATTCCTGGTGAAGCATGTGATCGAAAGTTCATTGAAGAGCGAATGAATGAATTTTCTGATGGTTTGAATCTGTGAATAATGTCAATTTGACTAAGATTCTCTGATGTTTACTCACATCTTGCGAGTTGAGCATTGTAACTGGGGTGGAAAAAAAACTTTGGTTGCTGGGTATTCTTGAATGCGAAATATGCGGTCATATGCGGTCGACAGGAAGACTCACGAGGTTTCGCCACGACGGAGGGTGTAGTCCGAGCACCTTTCGAGTTCTCGATGACGCAGGATGACTTTTCCTCCATGATGAACACACACGAGTTCGTTGCACCCAAATCAATGCCAACGACGGGTCATAACGCGGATATTAAGAACTGAAGTGTACGGGAGCCAGGGAACAACCTACCGCTGATTTTGGTGTTCGTGTTATTCCTCAGAATACTCTGCAAACGAATTGTAAGGTGTCGACGACCAGATAGGAGCAAGGAAGGTACAGCATAGTTGCCTGTGCGAGCAACGGCGAGGCAGAGGGAGCGAGTTGCAACGAACATGGAGGAAAGTGAAGAGAAACACTGGCAGTAACCTCCGAATTTTTAAGAGCCTCTCGGGAGCTTACATCAACAATCTGGGGTCATCTAAGCGAACTGAACTCGCTAGAGTCGCCTAAACGAGTCGGACTCAGAAAGCCGTCAAACGGTAACGCGACATTCTCTGCTTTGCAGATCAGTAGTTCAAATAAGTCTGGCAACTAATCAATACCTGCGAGCAGGAAGACACACTTTCCATTTGATGAATCAGTTGTGGAACAGATGCGTGTTTGTGGCTCCTCTGTGGAGACTTTTGAGTCTGGGTCATGAAAAAAAAGGATGCGTGCAAGTGCCTGGCGGAGCGCGCGTAAGTCAACCTGTGCACTGGGATTTGCAGCGTTATCGGTCACCGGGTACGCTGCACAACTCCGAGACCATCAATGCATTCCCAATGAAGCTCGATACCAAATGAAGTGACACCATAGGTGATATTGCATTCATCTAGCCGCAAAATGAATGACGGTCTGAATCTGTGGGTAACATAAATCGACGAATGCAGTTATGCTCATCTTTCGCAATATAAGCACACTGGCTTACCTAGGTCCTGTAACTAGTATATATATTGTCCGCGATACTGGATGATAACCACTTCTACCTTTTGGTGTAACAGCTACACGGGGCAGTCTGGTTTACACGCAAGCTGAGCTTGGAACTGGTAAAATGCGAGTCGGTAATCGTTCTTTGCAGTAAGGGGAGTCGCTACAAGTTTAGAAACACTGTGGAAGAGCGCTGAATATTAGTCGTGAATGGCAATCTTTTCGAAATAACACGCCGCTACTAGAAAGACTGGACGGGCTAGTCAGTAATCACATCGTCACGCGGCTAACGTGACGGGAACGTGACGGGTGGCGTGACGAAACCACTCGGCAAGCAGATTACAAATGCTGTGCATTTGACGGGGTGCCACTGACTTCAAGATGGTAAGGCATAGTGTCTCCGAGCTGCCGACTCCCCGCGCCATTATCCCGGATGTTAGCGACATAAGAGGCTTCCAGAACTCCACAACAGTTGGGGCGACCCGTCGTGAGTACCGCGGCCGGGAATGTTAGCGAAGAGAATCCAAGATCCCATGTCAAGTCGCAGAGCATCTACTCCGAGTCAGTTCGGTCGGGCTATAGTCGAGCAGAACGATCCTTGTTCACGAGGGAGTGAAGATGAGGTGGGTAGCGCGGGTACAACCGATCGCGTTCTCTTTGCCGAAACGCTGCAGACTTCGATAAGACGTGGCGGAAGAAGCTGTACGATGGGCGAAGAGTGAAATACTCGGTTTACAGTAAGAGTGGGTAGGAACAGGAAATAACATTACAAATGACTATGTCATCGGTCCAAGGGTTGAAAGCGAGTGTAATACTGCTTAGTTTGCGCTTCTACCATCTCTTGGGTAGATTCCGGAAGGTCTTCAACAAAGCGTCCTTAATACTTCCTCAGTCTCGCTGGTCACCAATCGCGATGGAGATTGGCCACAAACCTGGCGATCCGGCGAATAATGCCAAGGCCGGTATAACAGTGTTGGGTGGGATGACGGTGTTGTCCGCTACCTGGGCACAGTCTTTGATTATTGTAAACTTTCCCTGGCAGAGGACTCTGAACGAATTGAAGAACAGCGAGTCTGCCGACTCACAATAATGCAGTTCTTTCCAATGACAACATGATTGCCAATGGTCGCAGCTTCAATGATAGAGTTGGCGCCAATATGAACGTGGTCTCCTATTTTCGTTGGATAATAATTGAAGTTTCCGCGGTACGTTTTATATGGCGGCCTGTTAGAAGAACATCGAGTAGAATGCACATCTAGTGGAACTGAATGTCAGCAAACCTCATGATGCAGCCATCTCCGACTAGGCAATATCTGCCTAAGGAAATGACTACCGCGTGTCCTGGACCTGTTCTCCTGAGATCCCCTCGGATGATGGCACCACTCGATATGATCGTCTTGCCACCAAGAATGATGTTTTGTGGTCCCGCGATAGTGGCTCGTCGAGAAACCTTGTTGCCTGTATCCTTTCAATACGCTCGTGTAAGGTGTCTCATTGGAAGTGTGCCCGCTTACTGTTTCTATGAATTCGGCTTTCGAGTAGTAGACAGGTGCATCCACTGTCATAGTGCGTTCTGCCCGGGCCCGTGATGGCCGTAAATACGCAAATGCCCGACCCGACTAACTACAAGTTTGACGACGATGGTGCCTGCCCGTGCAACACTTGGCCAGACTCTATGTCGAACGGCAGCACTGCGAAATTTTACCCTCAGCACCATCAATGACCAACGGAGGTGTTACTCTCGCTTGATGCGCTGGGGCGTCACAGCATCGCGGCCTTCGACCGCTCCAAGCGTCATACGGGTGGAAGGCCGGCCGTCTGCGCGGCAGCTGACCCAATCAACCGAGGCATCGTGGAACGCCGACGCCCAGGCCAGTGCGTTAAGCCCTCAGGATGACGGTCGACCCGCGGTCTACCAAGGACCTTTGGCGCAGACGTTCCGCCGTCTCAAAATATTCTCACTGGCCTCGCTCGGCCTCACGTTCACCATGACGCCGTTCCTTTTCATCGTCGAATCATCCCTTCCCATGTCTGCGCGCATCTTTCTGACGGCCACCGCTGTATCGACCAGCAGCATCTCCACGGCACTAGTCGGCTGGTGTGGCGCGCCGTACGTCGTCGACCTCCGTCGCCTGACCGCGGCCGAGAACGGAGGCATCGAGGGGGTTGAAATGACGACCCTCACGCTCACGCTGAAGAAGGTTACCACGCGCGTCTACGACAGCGATTTCTTGGTGGAGACGAGTCGTCCGTTTGCAAAATGGGAACTTCCCCTGATAATACAACTACCGCCTCCCGAAGAAGATACTGTTGCAGCTGGAAAAGCAGGCGCTCCAGGAGAGGAGGAGACGGTCGCCGAGACGTTTAACGACAAGGGCGAATTCATCGGTCGCTGGATCGTGAAATGGGGCGAGGGTGGTACCGGAAGTTGTCGAGGTACCGGCAAGGTATTACGGTAAGGCATACGTTTGGCGACCCGCCACTTTCACCTGACCTGGGCGATTTTCTGGACCAGTTACTTCAACGTACACGAGGAGCTCCTCTAATGGGCGGAATGGATGTCATTTCATTGTCCTTGTTTGCTAGACTGTGTCATCGATACGACTCCTCCGTCGGATGTCACTGTTAGAATATCGCACGCTTCAACCGCGATCGCAAGTATGTAGCGGTGTCAGCATGGCTGTACCCATCAATATTCACGTTTCTTCAAACACGACCAACCGGCGCTCAGGTCATGTGGTCCAGCGGCGTAATGTTACACAAGAACGTTCTTTCCGTCTATCCGGATGACGGCCGTCATTTACGATCACTCCGCCGGCCTAAACTCCAAGTCTCACCTAAGTATGTTTTCGATGACCACCCGACTTCCAGCTGCCATAGGTCGCCAAGTCTCCACTGCAGCGAGAGGTGCTTGCCAATGGTGGTGTCTGCATCACTAATCAATCAATCTTTATTTGTTGATTACGAGGTCAATGGCATGATCCGGAAAGAAGGTCCATCGCATATGGCAACGTCCATGTGCATACTCTCACAGTGGACCGAGATCATGAGCGGTGCCGAGTGTGATAAACTCAGCGTCTTCACACCCGCGATGCGTTCATCATACCGGCTAATACCTCAGGGTCGTTTTACCAATTCTTGGCCCTTCAAGAATGTAACTGACATGAGGACACCCCAGTCGAGTTTTGGTCTATTCTACATCAGGGGTTCCTTTTGTCTCAGGTACCGTGGCTGAAATCATTCTGCCTTTCATTTCCGTCGCCTTGAGCTAACCTGACTCTGGAATCTCAGAGATCCTGCCCAGGTGTTGTGGCTTAGGCTTATAGAATCCGGAATTGCAAACACCAGAAACGACTAGTCCTCCATTCGACTAAAAAAGCTACACTATCCAAGCGAGATGAGGTGCATCATGCATGCCATCATGTAGTAGAGATTGATCATGATGATGCATGCAGAAGGGAAACTAAAGTTTGCTCCTTACTTCCCTCAGCCTCGCGCCTGGAAGCGGTTCATCTAGAATGGAGATGATCAGAAACGGTTTGAACAAATAAACCGATACGCACAGTTGGTGTCATAGAGATTATCTTTCGGAACAGGAACTGTGCGCATGTGGATGTTTGAGGCATCGACCATGTCGGGTGTGAGCTCTCTGAGATTACGCACGCCTAGTAGGCGCATGTTCATCTCAAATTCCTCCTGCCGAGCAACTCAGTAGCGAAGTCAGCAAAAATGTAGAGCGACTTTACATGCAAGATCTGCATGGCCCTTTCCACTCCTTCTTGTCCGTACGAGGAGAATGCGTAGAGGAACGGACGACCCACGCCAACTGTTGTGTGGTGTAAGCGAGAAAATACGACATCGTAAGCATTATCATCAGACCTGCTGTGGCTCCAAGAGCAATAGCTTTGATAACGTCAGTCGCGCGGCGGACACCTCCATCTACGAACAATTGGAATCTCTCATTAGGGAAGCTCAGGCCTCGCTTTTCCCCTAGTTTGGCCACGACTTCCACGAGAACCTCAACTCCGGACCGCGCAAATTCCAATTGGCGACCGCCATGATTAGAAAGGACAACCCCAGCCAACCCGATATCGTAAGCTTCCAGTGCGTCTTCCCAGCGTTGCACACCTTTCAAGATCAATGGCACTAACCCAGAAGAGATCAGCGGTTGTGCAGGGTGAACTAGGTTTTCGAAACTTACTCTTCGTTATGCTCCTGAAGAATTTCATGTCCGACCAGTTCATGCTTGCATCGATGAAGGACTTTGCACACACAATGTAACCCATATGGTTTTCTGAGAGATGACGCTGTACTTACGCTAATGGCTCTTGCGGCACCTTGCGAGCGATCGACACCGCCTTGCGCCGCTTTCTTTACCTCTGATGGGTCATCCGCTATAAACTTTTGCCTCATATCCTTCTCGCGGCGACCAAGCTGAGGCGCATCAACGGTGATGAACAAACCCTTGATTCCGCGTTTGTCGGCACGCTGAATCAGGCGCTTAGTGATTTCACGATCGGCATTCATGTATGACTGGAGGAATTGGACTTGACCGGGCGCTGCGGCATCCACAATTTCGTCAAATGAGCACGATGAAAGCGTAGGGATCTACGCAACCGATTGAGAACAGGAAATGTTACCAACAAGCGAACTTACCATCTGTATAACACCGTGTTTCGCAGCGGCACGGGTCAAGTTGAGTTCGCCGTCAGGGTGGCCGAGTTTCCCTAGGGCAGTCGCAGACTAAGTGAGAAGTCAGCCAATTAAATGTGAACCAGCGGTCAATCGTACGATGTAGAGAGGCATCCTCGTCTTATGCCCCAAAATCGTGGTCGACCAGTCGACTTTGGCGACATCCCGAAGAATGCGTGGACGGAACCACACGCTGTATGCAGTGTTGGAGAAAAACCTGTGCTGACCGATAAGGGGTAGCCTACCGGTGGAAGGCAGCCCGGTTCTCGCGAATAGTAATTTCATCATCTGCCGCCGAAGAATAATATGCCCATGCTTTGACCGGCATAACCATCCTAGCAATAGCCTTTGGAAAGTGAGACACGAAACTAACTGTTTGAAGAATGAGACAAACCTCAAAGTCATGAAGGTTAAGAATTTCCGCAAGAGGTGGGCGCGCCGCAATACGAGTCTGGCGGGCGCGCTCCTCATCCGTAATCACTTCCTCGACCTTCGCAACAGTTTGAAGGTTGACAGGACCAAGACTATTGCACATGAGTGAATTAAGTTTTGTAAGCACTGTTTTCGACTGACTGTTTCTCCGGTTTCAAGTGGGTGGTGATGGCGTCCGGCGGATGTATGGGTTCGTATTCCTTCCTGTTGACAGAGTTAGAATGCCACTGTATGGCAGAGCCAGGACGTACGTTGCATCCTTTCCGGCATACTTCAGGATAATTTTGCTTCCACCTACGTAGCCTTGTTAGTTGGTTCGAAGTGACCCGTGTGGGGGCTGATCATACCAGGGTGGTCTAAGGACAAATCAGGCGTGTGAACGCGAGATATATTCCCATACCACTCACCATCCAAAAAGTCGGTAACGTCGTAGACATGTCCTGAATGGAAGTGAAAAAACGTTCTGTTGGCGTGACTGACGTGGCCACAGTAATCCAGTACGCACCATGTACGATGATCCAGCAGCTCTCACGATTGTTGTGCAAGGCAACTTCTTGACCTGTGAGCGTCTTTCTGTCGGCCATGGCAAGAACTAGGCGTTTGAGGTTGAGGAAAGTGGTGAACGTAGACAAATAACAATGTTTACTTCGCCGCGCAGCGCTTCTGCAGTGCAACGAGTTCCCACTCTCGCATAGCCCACCCTGAGAATGTCATAATACGGATGCAGGGGTGCAGTGTCCGTAAATATAACTCCGACAGTCGGAACATCCCCGCCGAGGTCGGCAGAATGGCGGCGCGGACCGTTGGACCGATTATGGGCAGATCGACAGACCTGAAAGGGCAAGTGCTTGAACCCCAAGTTGCACACAAGGACGAGGACTACAAATGGATGGATGGGTTCCGATGAGCGACCTTTATTCAGTGTAAAGATTAAAGATAAAAAAAGTTCTAAAGAGTGACCATATGAGTGCGACGGTGCGACGCAGTGCTAATGAGTATGTGTTACACAGGATGGTTAGATTCCGACCCAAGGTAAGTGAGGAGATGAGGAGAAAGAGGGACAATAAAGTAAAAATTAATGACAGTTGTCAGTCTTAAACGACTTCATATGCACTTCCACCCGCACGCGCATCCAGATCGACAATATCTTTGAGACCTAGTAAAAAATGAGTATTATGATTCCGATCGACGCACGAAAACCTACCCATGACTTCGAAAAATGCTTTAGGGTCCATTCCTTGCGCGGAAGTAAAATCGGTACCGGTCTTCTTCAATGACTGCATGGCAGCACGGATACCGTGCACTGCAGCAACACATGAGACCAAAGAAAAGACTGAAACGGTTTGAGACTCGGAAATCCACAACGTGTAGGACGAGAAACGTACTGATAATCTTTGCGCCGTGAGCCTCAGCTTCTTTGCAGGTGAAAGAAGGGGTGAGGCCCCCGGAGATAACGTTGACAAGAACAGGTTTGGGAGCCAATGCTTCCACCGTCTCGGTCAGCAGCTTAGCGGTCTTGACACCCTCAATGAAACAAACATCGGCACCCGCATCTGCCGCGAGCTTCAGACGCGTGATAGCTTCTTCCATGCCCAGGACCTGAGCGGAATCCGTACGGCCAATAATAACCTATCAAGTTAGAAAGTGAGACACGCTCTGATCAAGCTCGTTGGAGGCAACTGACGAAGTTGGAACCTCCAGGGATCGAATCACGGGCAATGACCGCAGCACGAATACGAGTAACGAACTCTTCCCTTGAAACGACTTGCTTGCCCATCAAATGACCGCAACGCTTGGTCTGAACCTGATCCTCGATATGCATCGCAGCAACACCAGCACGTGCATATTGATAGACAGTGCGAGCCACCATAGCAGTCCCACCGAAGCTGTCAAAACAACGTTAGAAAACCGTGAAACATATGGGAACGAGTTCCGTACCCAGTATCGGCATCGGCAATGACGGGGGTTGTTGGACTCAAGCCACAGACCATCTGCGCACTCTGCACAAAGTCGTTCAGAGTCGCAATAGCAAGATCTGGTTGACCGAGTCGGGAAGCGGTGGTGGCAGCTCCACTTTGGTATAAGCAGTCAAAGCCTGCCTCAAGAGCGCACCTGGCGCTAATGCCATCACAAATACCAGGCGCAACCTGCCAAGCAAAATCATATATCTGATAACGAGCGCGAAAGAAGGTAGTTGGACGAACAACAATGCCAGGACGGGCAAGCATCTGACGAAGTCGCGTAGCAGGGTCCCAAGATAGAGGACCCTCGAGGAAATTCTTAGGGTCCAAACGAGGGTTATAGTAAACGCCAGATTTCAGTGGACGTCCAGGAGAAGGTGTCGCAGTAATCGAGGCACTCCTGGATTCCTCGACCGGGGTTTGTGGCACAACGGCCACGGCAACGCTGTTTGACTCGGGGGTTTTGTAGAAGTCGAGGCCAGGCATTGTGATGAAGGTGTAACGTAGAGAAGATTGCCGGTATACACAAAGCGGATTAAGAGGAAGAGCGAACTGTGGCCAGGGCGGAAATCATAGGGCTTTATAAATCCACAGAGCGTACCAATCGGATGATTTTTCCACTGAATGGGGTGTCTAAAGGGTCATATACCCTTGTTACGTAGAGTTGTAACTGTGCACGGCGCAAGATCTTTCTCCCGTTCAGTGAGTAGAGCTGGGTTTCCACGCCCGAGCTACATCATGGGCACGCCGCGGCGACAGACGGACGAAATAGAATAAAGGATAAAGATGGAAAGTAGTTGGAGATAGCCATACGGATCATTCAATCTGGACTCAAGTTGGATCGTGTTCTGTCGCCCGATTAGGCTGAAGGGCTGACCCAGTTAGGGAGTCGCACATATTACTTCAGGGTCCAATTTACATAATCAATACGTGTCAGACTGGCTCTTTTTATCAAGAGAGCAATAAATTGCAGGACATACTTACGCACCTGCAGGCTTGCATTACCACGGAGCTATGGGGTTTTCGGCTTTAGTGAATGTATAGTGCCACTGGGTGGTTCCTCAAGGCTCCGACGGCCCTTGAGCGGAGATACGGCAAGCGAACGTCTCGGTCAGGTTTGTGGCCGGGTAAGTACTCTATATATAAGTTACCTTCTATGGACGATCTCGAGGAGAGATCTGAGATCTGAATCCACAGGTGAAGCCCCATTTGGACCCGCGCCAGCGTTGCACCGTCATCACAGCATGGCGTCGTGTGGCAACAAGATTCTCGGGAAACCGCTCGCAACTTCTACAGAGAAAGAGAAACATCGTCTGTCAACACTCGAGTGCACTTCTTCGAAAGGGAGATACTATAGCGGCCCCGGCCGCTGATATGCATGTATTTTAACCATGAATATGACCTTGCCTCAGTATGGGATCCCCGGACTGCTATCCGTCAAGCTTGGGTCTCACAAGAAAATCCCACTGGCAGCCGTTCCATGGCGCAGGCTATCTGCTATCAAAACATCACACGTTAGTTAGCAGCGCTGCTTTGGACTCCGACTCTTCGGCGGGCCATGAATCATCTGGCTTGGCATCGTTCTGGATTCGTGCACCAAAGACGTCGAGAGAAGTTCACCCAGGCATACGGCTTATGCCAGCAAGCGTCCGGAACTCGGCAACAGAACACCTGCAAACGATGTGGACAGTATAAACGCCATCCACTCTTGCATACCTTCGAATTCTGGCTTTCCACATCCTCCACCAAACACGTCGCCCTTCCACATTTTTCGTGCGTGCCGTCAAGAATGGCCAATCACCGACAGGGCATCACATGTGTACGTGTGAGTTTTCAGCGCCGCTCTGAATCGCCTGGGTCTCACTGCTGGTAACTTTCGGCTAGACGCATCAGTGGAGTTAGAGGGGAGACGAGATAATCGACACTCAGTACATTCCTGAAAACAGACTGTCAACCAGAGTGGAGTCCCTCCGAGTTGCTTCTAAAGTGGAAATAATGGGTGCTATTGCAAGGGGCTGATAGCAACACGACTCACTTGAAGCTGTTCCGCACCGATCTATCCCCGCTGGCTTGCCCTCAGAAAGTCTTCCAGTAGATGTTTGGTAGAGCCCACCACAAGGGACGCGGTCTCCGTTGTTCCGTCTCCAGCATCTCAAAAGGCGGTAGAACCGTGACAATGGTGGTCATTTTCCGCAGTAATTTTCTCCTGAAACTTATCAGACAAATACCCGATGACTTATATCTCTGTGGAGACTATCGCCCAACATTCCAGTGCATCGAGCTGCTGGATCATCGTTCACGGCGCGTCTGGGCGGCTTCATTATTACTGCACTGCAATCTAAGTTGATATTTAGGCAGGGTTTATGATGTTACAGATTTCTTGCCAGGTACGGCTGCGATCGGTGACACGATCTGATGTACTTATATCCCGTTGTGAATGTAGAGCACCCCGGTGGCAGCAAAATCATCTTGAAGTACGCCGGAGATGATGCCTCGTCAGCGAACTTCCTTGCATATCCTCGTGAAAACTGATCCGACCACCGTGCAGCGATGCTTATGATCCGATTCATCCACCGGATGTGATCACTACACATCTGCCCAAAGAGAAGCAGTGAGTATTTGTGCGACAATCGGGGATACAGATAGTCATATCTGCTGTGCACATCAGTCTCGGCGCTGTTGATCTTAACACCGTGATTAAAGAGAAGGTAGTGACTGCAGAGGAGATCAAGCGCCAAGAATTACTGGCTACACGTCCACCTCTCGGTGAAATCATAAACTTGCACGACTTCGAGGCACGTTACTATACCTAAAATTCTATTCAAACACTCTAACGTGCTGTCCAGGCAGTTGCCAAAGCAATTCTCTCTCCCAAAGCTTGGGCTTACTACTGTTCGGCTTCAGACGACGAAATCACGATCCGCGAAAATCGCGCAGCGTTCCAGAGGTTAGAGTCGCTCTCATCTGCTATATTCAGGGCTTCTTGTTCACATTATTGAGCAGGATCTGGTTCAGGCCACGCGTCCTTCGAGATGTCACCGCAGTTGATTGGTCAACTACAATTCTGGGGCAGAAGTCATCCCTTCCCCTCTACATTGTACGTCCCTCTGAAATAATCCCGAGGCCGAATCTGAAGAAGAAACCCTCAGTCTGCAACAGCACTCGGCAAATTGGGGCATCCTGATGGTGAACTCAACTTAACACGCGCCGCAGGAAAACATGGGGTCATCCAGATGGTGACTGCTGCAATTTCACCTCATTAGTCTACGTGCGTCAACACTGAGCCGTTCTCCATAGATACCCACTCTCGCTTCTTGCTCCTTCGATGAAATCATTGATGCTGCCGTCCCTGGACAAGTTCTGTTCCTTCAACTGTACGTCAATCGTGATAGAGGGATCACCCGAAAATACGTGCAACATGCCGAAAAGCGCGGTGTTAAAGGGCTTTTCATCACTGTCGATGCACCTCAGCTCGGTCGCCGCGAAAAGGACATGAGGATGAAGTTTGTCGATGAGCCAGGAGTCGCAAAAGTCCAAGAAAACCAGCCGGGGGTTAAGAAGGACGAAGGCGTTGCCCGTGCCATTTCAGTGAGTTCTCCCGCACTCATGTTGAGATGCTACTTTAGCAAAAACCCCTCTTAGTCCTTTATCGACCCCTCCTTATCATGGGAAGATATCCCATGGTTCAAGAGCATCACGAACAGTGCGTCCTCCTGCCTTCTTTTCTCTGTCAATCAGATTGTTAATATTTCCAAAAGTGCCCATTGTGCTTAAGGGCGTTGCCACGCCGGAAGATGCCCTCATGGCATATGACCACGGCGTTGCTGGTATCGTCCTGTCGAATCACGGCGGTCGGCAACTCGACACGGCACGTTCTGGTATCGAGTGCCTGATTGAAGTCGTGGAAGTTTTGAAGACGCGGGGTCCCTGGCCGAACCCCAAATTTGAGGTCTTCGTTGACGGCGGGGTCCGCCGTGCATCGGATGTTCTCAAAGCAATCGCGCTTGGAGCGAAAGCCGTCGGCGTTGGGCGTGCCTTTATGTATTCGTTCTGTGCATATGGAGAACTGGGCGTCGAAAAAGCCATTCAAATCTTCCAAGTATGTTCCATTCGCGAAATGCCAGCACATCGGATACTTTCTGAGTAAACATGTATTGCTTCTAGGATGAACTCCAGATGGGAATGCGGCTGATCGGAGCCCGGACCATCGACGAGCTCTCACCTGATTTGGTCGACGCGGGTGGCGTCCATGCGCATGTCGGGTTCACTCCTGCCGATAACTTGTATGACGCGACGTGTACGTTGTTCGATTTCCTAGTCGTCCACGTTTCAGGGTCATAACCTTTTTCTTCCACGAGACCAACCACTGTCACTGGCTCAGTTCAAGACCAAGTTGTAAGCCAAGAATGCAAGCGTTCTGAAGAACGCTGCCAAACCACATTCATCTTGCATACCTCTGTTTCGTATATGTGACACATATTTCCCTGAATTCAAGATGGCACTGTAAGGTTTCATGATACGTACCCCACGAGGCGGTCAAGTCTGAGAGTGGCACCCAAATTGACGGTGGCAGGTCACACGGTCACTTGGCCCGCGAGCATTTATTTAAGCGGTTCAAAAAAGTGTCTTACAGCAAACCTTACTCAAGTCCTTGAGGGTTGCAACGTTAGATCCCCGCTTCGGTTAGCTTGGAGCATTACCGCCTGGGATTCTACTGCCAGACAGGCTGGCAGGCGGCCTCCAGGGAATCAGGGATGGTAAGTAAGCGCAGCAATAAGTACGTCAACCGATATAGCCATACTGGGCCGTGGATCGCGACTATCGCGACTCTCGAATAAGGCCATCTCCGCCGTACACTCGTTAACTATAGGCCGTCCACCCGTCGGGAGCGACGTGGTGGTGTTTCATATCAGTGTACTTTGCTTTCTAATCGATCTCATGTCTGGTGCTTGGACACTAGATTAAGCTTCCCGACCTCGTAAGATAGGATATTGTTGAGGCGCGTGACACCTCGACTCACCAGGCAGGTTTCAAGTCGACTCTGTCATAACCCATGCAGTATATAGGTCGACCTGTACCAGGGGATTTCAACAATAATAAGTCGTCGTCCCCGGCCCTCACAAGCCTTGGCTCTGTCTTTGTCTGATTCCAGGTCCCCTCGCGCTTCGCTTCCTACGAAACAGGGTAAAGGAGGCCCGTCAGTCAGATCCAGCAAACCTCAGGGTCCAGTGACCGATCTGTGTGACATAGGGACGACGTATTTACATTTTATTTTCTGCTAACCATCGGAAGCTCATCTTCTCCTGTGCTGCAACATAGAGGAAAAAGTAAAAAGCAGTGAAATGTCGACAATTTAGTTTACAACAACTTACTGCCAGCTGATTTTACCATCTGTGCTGTGTGAATATACTATACATTTGTAGTACTTTTGTCATGTAAAATCACGTTTTGGACCCTGAGGTTTGCTGGATCTGACTGACGCCTACCTTATAACCCCATACTCTGTATGGTTTGGGATGTCTATGCGGGGATTTTCGACCCATAACCTGTATCTTTGCCTTATGTACTTTGGACCGATATTTCTCTATACATCAAGCACAAGGCCACGGTGGCAATTGTGTCCCCTATGTAATGGTTGTAGTGTTTTGCGTCATGCCGATGTCATGAATATAATACCAAATTTTATATCTCCACATTGGTGCTTGAGGAGAAGATGAGGTTTATGGACTCAGAGGCAAGTCACAGTATTGACAAGCTATTTCAGACACATGTAGTTGATTTTTGATAGCAATAGGTGAATACTATGACGTTTAATGACATTGGTGACTGGAATGTCGGCGTTGGACATAAGACCATTGAACAACGAAGGAAACGTCTGTGTTTCCAGTACTCCATTGAGAAGCTATGGTTCCTTGCCAGGTACTCCTGTGAACACCACTTGACACCCTCAGTTTAGCACAGTCAGGATGCTGCAGTAGTTTTCTAGATCGTGAAGTCGGCCAGCTGCACTTGCCAGAGCAGACTTGTCACGGACGGAGAATATGAAGGCTGAGACGACAATCGATGGAGATTGCAAGTGGTTATTGCCACGTAGTACCTCGCTCTCAAGTAAAGAGTGACATTCCGTGTCATGTTTGACCCCAAGCTGCATTCCTCGACTCAACTATGCCACCAACTTGAACTGCGATGCGATCAAAAAGGGGGAGAAGGGATAACTAATACCTGAGAGATGTACCACGTTGACCCCGCGATCCAGGAAATCACCGTGACGCGACATCGAGACGAACATCATGAACCTCGGCACGAGTCTCGACATCTGTGGTCTGTATCATGTCAACACCAGACAGAGTACACACTCAACTGACTTGCCAGCGACCGTCAGCCTTTCCACATCCGAGTCCTTGTCAAAACCTGCGGCACTCTTTAGCATGATCGTCGTAAACTCGAACGCATTCAGAGCCTCGATAGCAGTCTGTATTTGTCCAATGACTCCGACACTGTCATAAAACCAGATTCAAGGTCCCGGGAAGAACGTAAGAACATGGGCTTTTGATGCAGCTCTAGCAAAACATTCGGCAACGGAACAGCATCTGCTTCTTTGCCCTCTGGAGCTGATGCTGCCAGCGTACCGACAACGAGTCGGAAAGACTCGTGAGAACATCTGCTTCCTCCGTACTCTTGTCAACGAAGAATTCCCTGACAGAAATCGGTTTTATACTAGCACCCCAAGGCACTCATTTTCAGTCTGTAGCCCAAGCGTCGGGTTCAGACCCCACGTTGCGGTCACCGCCTCGTCTTGAGCTCCCTCGAAACATGGTATACTGGCGACGATTTATTTGCCAAGAGTCACGTATACATGGAGTGTAGATAAGCAACTACTCATGCGAGCAGCACAGGAAAGTCGTTACCTGGCATGAATTCTCATATTGGGGCTATTGCAAAGCTTCAAGTTCATCCACGCAAAGTAAATGAAATGTCCATAATTCGAGAAAGATTATGATTAGGTGCCGCACGTGGCTCCGGCCGCTGCCGCTGCCATTACCCCACGGCAAGCAATCAACTTGACATTGAAGCTGCCCTTACTGGCGGGTTATAATAGGACGTCAGGTCGTATCGTGCATGTCGTGCAGAAGTTTGCGGCTGATCTGCAGATATCCTCAGACGCTCGGGACGTCCACTGGAGCAAGTGCCGGCACATAGAGGAAGTATTTTAAGTAAATAAGTTTCCGCAGGACAGTATGACTCACTGCACTTAGTAGTACATAGTTCCAGACTGAGGCTTTGAAATGGTTGTGACAGCTTGGCAGTAAGTAGCTAGTAGAGGTAGTTGTTTGAGCTTACGAATGTATAGCGCGAGCTCCAAGATTGTCCACATTAAATGTGCATCTACATGACGTATTGAAAGTAATAATTATCCAGCACTGGCAACGCTGACTCGATTTAAGTTACCATCGGTCAGAACCAAGAAACCACCTTCGAGGATGCAGGCTTTGCACCATCGATTATCCAACGATAAATCCCTCCAGCTACTTCGTCTCCCGCTTACATTCTGTACTCTCCACCGACCTAGTTGTCACCTCCTGGCCTCTTCTCCGAGATCGATTGCCCGTGCTCCGCGTCGTCTACAGGATCCTCGAAGGGGTGGGAAACACTATATCGACTAGATCGGCGTTCGTCTCGTGGCAGGTCTAGATTATCTTGGGCTCTTTCGAACTCATATGGGAGCACGATGGCCCGGTCGATTGCCACAGGCAGACCGCGATGGCGACCGCGTATCATGACGAAACAAACGATGAGCTTGGATAATGGCCGGAATGCCCCGCTGAGAGAATAGTTTTCCTATGCTCATGGATGAGATAAGAGGGGCATTACGAGTTCAGAGCCACACGTACCGTCGGAATGCCAAGGCTAAGGCCAACAGAGCCATATGCAGAAACCAACTCAAACACTGGCAAAGAAGGCCCTCGGTAAGCGGTTCTCGCAGTAAACTTTTGGCACAAACAGATAGAGAATATATTGAACCAGCTTTGGATCGCTGGGTTGGTCAGGTTATCCCTCTGAGGACCGAATATTTAGATGTAAAGAGCATGTTAAATTATTGGCTGCAAACCTCTATTATGCAGACAAGCCAAAGGGCCAGTGCCAGCCACCACATATCTTCAACGATGATTTGGACATTGAATGCATATAAGACAAGAAATTACGCACCGTAAGAAAGCTGGTGACGTGCGTGCATCGCTAGATAGCGTCCCCACATAACCATTCGTGATCCTTCGGGTTTAAATGCTCGCTCCATCAGAGACAGCTGGTCGTCGGAGCGAAATATTCCAAGTGATCGTTCTTCATATACATTGGTAGAGCGCACGCTGAACCCGTCTCAGTAAATTTGTCATTGCGTGAACGATGTTACTGGCCTCATTGCTATTGGGTCTGAAAGGCCAAGTTAGTACCAATGACGCTCGACGAAACAATTTGTACGCACATACACTGATGTACATCATGATTACATACATGACCCTGGGGACTTATTAGTTCGAGCGACCGAAAGCATAAAGCGACCAGACACACTTTACAGCTGGCGCAAGTGCACCCAGCTGGACCACAGCGAACCCAGAAGCACGCACGTCGATGGCTTGTAAAAGTCCCGCTGCAAATCGGGTTCCCAACGGAATCGACTCGATTGCTGGGTTTCCGATGTCTAGAACCATGAGAGAGAAGAAATCAATGGAACTGTAGAACACGGGATTAGTCAAGTGTCTAGCATGAGTGGATGGAAGATTACTTTAGCAACACTAGAACGGACAGGAGAAACCAAGTCTGATGAGACGGAAATAGATATACAAAGCAACGACGTGGATGGTCGAGGAGAAAATGCAAGGTCTCGTAGAGGCGAGACCTAGTTGGTATCAACTTGGTAATGGTCCAGCTATATTGACGGTAAGGGCAACGCGATGGCGATAGAAATGAGGCATGCTCACATCATAAAACGCAAGCTGCAGGCAGATCAGTTAACCTACATGTTTCGTCCAGAGAGAGACTGACTTACAATATAGGCTTTCAAGAAAAAGGCGGACAACGTCAGCATCTCATAACTCTATCGAGCCAGAAGTAAAACGGGACTCACGAAGCCTGTGTTGCCTGCCAGGATCAAAAAGACCATGAAGAATATCATCGGATAGGCCTTCTGGAACGGAACCATGGACTGATCCACAAGAGAAAGTCCAGTGTTCGTGTATGATGAAACGACCTGGAAGAGTGAAAACCTATGGGGACGAACCAGCCTCTAAACTAGCCCACGTGTTTAAAATCAAACCTACCATGGTGTTGCTACTGGGCGAATCAGCGCAGGAGGAACGAAATCACTGGCCCACCTTGGCATGGCCATATAAGGGGCAATAACAACGAACGAGATGAGCTGGCTCCCAAGGTGATACTATTTGCACGGGATTCAGTCGGGACGTGATCAAGGTCCGTGGTTCGCCAGGACAACTACCCATGCACCAGGGGTATACAGAAATCTGACACTCACCACTGCGACCAACCACAACAACGCATTCAACCCACGATACTCCACTCCTCCCAGTTCTTCCAACTGTTTGTTGGTGAGCATTTGAAAGGAAGAGTTGTGCCCCACAATTGCGTCGAAAGAAATATAGGGAACAGGTTTGGAACCTTGAGGTACATTTCTGATACCTCCAGAGAGGGACGCCGTCCGACCCAGCTCACCGCCAGTGAGGGTACTTGTCTCCGGGATCGTCACAGTCCTTCGAAGACGATTTGCTGCACCGGGGAACAATCTTTGGAAGAGCATGCCCAGTAACACGTGCGGCATGGGAAATCCCCCGAAATCAGTTTGGTTGGCGTCTGCAAGCATGCGTCCTTCCGCAGTTTGATCCATGACCAACATCGATCCACGTTGGGAGGGGTTTCGCGTTAACGAAATCTCCGACCGTTCTCCTGTGCCAGAGTACCCGTGCGAATACAAACTGCCTCGCGAAACTGGCCTCCTGGGCCGTTCGCCGATGGGGGAATGTGGTGCGCCATCGCTCTGCGGGCTCGAAATCCCAGATAGTGGTACGTAGTGGCGAGTTACAGCCGGCGCAAATTCTATGGTCGTCGTGCGAGCCATTCCGACCGAGGCGGGGGACAATTGCGGTGAGTCGCTCTGAAGCGCAACGTGTTCCTGGGTATCTAGAGAGCAAGGCAAATCAATGTCCGATCCAAGCATGGGTTGACCAGAAGTCGAGTGCGTACCTCCCGGAGGGCCTGCGTCGCGACTTCTCGAAGTCCTACCAATCGAAACGTCAAAGCCCGAGCAGAACGATCCAAGAACCAACGCACGCGTTCAACGGTATCTTGGCGTCTTCTCCTCGCGCACGCGCAACCTCCGCCGCGATAGGATCGCCCGCCGAGTCCCTTTGAGATTCGGACGACGGCACTTCGCTTCCCTTTTCTTGTCCGCCGCCGACCCCGCTCGAAAGCCGCCTCAGGGGCGCTCCGAACCCCTCGCTCACCCTCCCGCTCGGGTTCACGCGCTTTGGGGGCTCGTCCATCTTCCGGATCATCTCCGGCCGAAGCTTCTTCTGCCCCCCTCTCTCCGCCGGCGTCGAAGACTCGTCGCTCGACTCCTCCGCCACGGGACTCAGCCCGTGCCGACGACGTAGCAGCGACGCCGCAGGCCATCCCTTGCCTCGCCCGGTAGCGCTCGTCATCTCAGCCAAAGGCCCGGCGCGCACGCGCGAAGCAGCGGCCCGCGCGGCCTCGGCTTCGATGATATACCGGAACTTCTTGGCGAAAAAATGCCTGTTCGCCAAGCCCAAAGTCCGCGTTGGTCAGGCTGTAGGGTTTTCAGAGTTGGGCTCAGACGGACTGACCTGCGGGTGTAGACCATGAACCACGAGACCAGGACCTGTCGACGTGTGCTCGGCCCTACGTCCTCGTATGAAACGTCATGCGTGAATGGGACTCACGGGACTGCCAACACACATCTGAATGAAGAGGATGACTTGTTGCCAGGGGGTCAGCTGGCTCATGTTCACTGTCGACAGACCACAGACCGTGATCGCGCTGATCGAGTTGTACAATGCGTCGATGTACGTGATGGGATACCTTCCGTTGGAGGCATACAGGATAGCGGAGCAGAGCAGTGGAGTGAAGGTACTGCAAGGAATGACGGTCAAACAAAGACCATACGCGCGAAGGGCGGGGCGCACAAAAAGAGCAGATGCAAGCGGAAGAAATTGAGGTGTCTCCGTAGAGTCGCCCAGAAACCCAGTGGGTTACCACTCCAGTTAGGCATTTGTGGGTCCTTCGCTCAGACGACGCTGGCTTGAGTCGTTGGTTCAATTCAAAGTGTTTATATCATACTGCTAGGGGCACGGCCGGGACTCGAGTCGATCGCCGGTCCGACCGAAGCCTTGCAAGCAAGGCAATCTAACTGCATTTGCTCGTGCTGTATGCTCAAGTTTCGAAGCACGGCGTGCTTCAGCACAAGCCCTCGACTCAACTGGTTCGTCATGTGGCTGCATTGCTCGCGTGACCGTCGGCTATAACATATGTAGGAAGGAAAACAAACAAATGTAGAACCGTGCGATATACAGATTAATGGAGAACCTCCAGGGCACGCGAACAGCGTCAGAGGACGCATCATGTATCGATGAAGAAAAAGGAATAGAAAATAGACCACAACCGTGCTCGGCCCAACAAAAGAAAACGATGCGAGTGTGAGGGTGAAAAATGCGTTAAGTCCGTCACGATGTCACAAGCTGGAGTAGCTTGTCGCTGTCCATCGATTTACCAGTAAGCCGCGCCAGTCTCTCATCATCCTTGTCGAAACCAGCACCCTTGAGCATGATCGCCATGAACTTGAACGCATTCGGAGCATCAATGGCAATATCGTCCAAGAGCTCCGCCATTGGCACAAAGCCGGCTTCAAATACCTCCGGGGAGCATTGGCCCTTTGACCCCGCTTGAGTGAAGAATTCGGCAACGAGGACTGCGTCAGCCTCTTTGCTCTCCAGAGCAGAGGCCACCAGCTTATCGACGAGGTGGAAGCGGTATTCCTCGGCAAGGCTCGTAAAGTAGACATCCGCTTCCTCCATACTCCGGACGGCAAAGAACTCCTTGACATCTTCGTCAATCTTTTTCTTCGCATCGGGTTCCGACATCTGAACGGACCCCTCGGGTTCATCCTCAGAAGCAGGAGGGGGTGTTTCTTCACTGGATGTAGGCTTGCTGCGGGGCAGAAGTTGTAACTTCTTGCGTTGGGGTTCAGGTACTCCACCCTGTCCAAGATCGATCGAGGGCTTTCGGCTAGGAGGCCGGCTGGGTCGAGACGTATCAACCGCGAGTTCAGGATTCTGACTGAGCATGGAGAACATGTTAGAACTCGAGCTAGTCCGGGACAACGAATCTCGCTTTGGGTCCTTCTTGGTGAAGACGCTGCTGGGACCCATAACCATCGGGGCGGCCTTGCTGATCTTACCAAATTGGGACAGGTCGCCCGCCTTGGGTTGCGGCCGGGCGACAGAACCTCCAGCCGTGGTCCAACCGTCGGGTCCAGACTCCACATTGCGGTCGCCACCTCGTCTTGAGCCGCCTCGAGACATGGTATGTTGTCGATGATTTTGGGCGTCTGCGGCTGCTTTCTCCTTCGCAACCTGGTGATAGTGCCAATTTAGTCATCCATAACCACAGGAAACATCCTAAACACGTACAGCTTCATGGACAGCAGATATGGTAGTAGGCGCAATGACAGCGCTACGAGCCACCCATTTTCGGTCACGGAGCTCAATCACATCCTGTCGTGATATAGAAGATAAGCAACTGTGCAAACAGCGCGGTAAAGCCGTCACCTGAAGCATGAATTGCATCCGTGGGCTTACGTTGAGGCTCTTGCAAAGCTCCTTCATCCGAGTAAAGTAGATGTCCATGTGTGCTCTTGCCTTCTGGACGTCGAGTAGCTGTCCAACCGTTTTCAGCAATTGGCACAAGCTCTCGATCTCTTCCTCTTCAGGATTCTCAACGTTGCCCAGGAGCTTCTTGACACATTCGTGCATAATACGCTCTGTAAGCATCTGTAATTTGAAGAGTTCACCGATGAACTTGATCAGACCGAGTCCTTGACGTTTGGCCTTCTGAGCAGCGTAATACTCGTCCGAGTACAGCTCGCTCTCTTCGCCCTTCTTCTCGTTGGCAGCCTTGACAGCTTGATCATCCGACGCCTTGGCCGCAGCGGCTGCAGCCGTGGTTTCCTTGGCGAACCAGCCGCGCTCGAAGTCTTCCTGACAACGATTGAGCAAGTATTTTCTAAACAACTGTCCACCAGCGATCGGCTTGCCCTCCGCGTTTCGAATACCATCGTCCTGAACTTCGGGGCTGATCGTTTCCATCATCTTCCGGCACAGGCGCGCATACATTTCGCTCCACGCAGCTTCGTCTGTGGCCTTCTCGAACACGAGCCGGATGACCTGGATGAGCGTCCGGCCGTCCTTTTCGTTCTCGCTCTTGTTCGCCCACGCGATGATCTGATCCGAGATGGAGTCGAACTTCTCCATGGTGAGTTTGTTGAGAAGGGCCCTGACTTTGCGATCGACTGCTTCGGGTGAATCCGTTTCGGTGACACCTGGTTTGCGGACAGTGCTCGAAGCAATCCATCGATTCGCGGAGATTTCAAGAGGAGCAACAGGCTCGAAGGGAGCTCCAAGACCAGGCACCATACCTTGAGCGAAACCTGATCCCTCGAGAGGGTGAACCTTGTTCGCATCTGTACGTCTATCGCCTCGCTTACTTCGCACACGGTTGCTACCCATAGGGTGCCCTGGACCACCCTGGGAAGGTGTCCGCGCCATTACAGGACGGCCAAAAGGCAAAGCAGAGGGAGCACCACTGACTGATGCAGAGCGCGCGCCGGATGAAATGAGAAAGCGCTCTTCGCTGGTAAGCTTGCTCGTCGGAGTGGAGAACTGACCCATGGCGAAAGGACTAGTCGCAGCACCCGGCTTCGTGCCGAAGCCACTGGTGATCCCGAGTCCGACCGAACTTTGACGAGGAGTCGGCGCCATCGCGCTCGCCGGCTGACGATGGCGTCCTGAACCGCCACGAGTCATGTTGAACGCCGTCTGATCCACAGGTTCGATACCCAAGATGTCGAGTGGTGGCAGGTTAGGTGGCTTCTCCTTGCATAGCTGCATAAACTGCATGAGAAAATCGCGATCATACCTGCAGGGAGGTGAACAAATGGGAAGGACAGTACGACAGTATTTAAATACCTGAACTTGCCATCCTTCGCGTCCTTGTTGAGGTCCTCTCTTGGGCTTCGGACTCCTTCGGGGTATTCAATGTCCTGCAGTCTCTCGATGTTTCTTGCCGTGGCCAATGCCGAAAGTGGAGGTGCAGACATGTCCCTCTTCGCCGCATTGATGTCAAGAGGACCAGGTCTTCGTCTGGGGATCTCAAGAGGAGGGGGCATGGAAGACGTGTCTATCCGCAACAGCTCCTTCTGAGCTTTCGGAGGCTTGCTCGTCAAGTCACCGTTAATCTGAGTTTCCGTGATGTCACCGCTTTCGACGACTTCTCCTTCCTCAGTTTCCCTGGAATCTTCCGAAGGAGATTGCACAAGATCCTGAGCTTCCTCTGCCTCAGCCGCTTCGCGCCTCAGAGCTTCTAGCCGCTGTTCCTCAGCTTCTCGTTCGGCGCGTTCCTTCTCCTCCTTCTCCTCCTCAGCCTTCTTCCGCTCTTCCTCAAGTCTGGCCTCCTCCTCGAGACGTCTCCGTTCTTCATCCTCGAGCCGTAGCCGCTCTTTTTCCTCCACTTCCTTGCGTACACGTTCTTGTTCTCTCTCCTCCTCTTTCCGCTTGGCCTCCTCCACCCTCTGCTTGGCCTCCTCCTCTTCTCTGCGTCTTCGTTCCTCCTCTTCCCTCTTGGCCCGTTCATCAGCGTCCTTCTCTTCTTGTTCTAAACGTGCCTGCTCCTCTCTCTTCCGTTTCGACTCCTCGCTTTCGATCCTGACAGACGCAGTGCGGCGACTAGTCGCAACTGGCGACGGCGGCGGGATAGGTATGGTGGGCGGTTGGGGACTATGTTTCTTCAGAGCCTCTAGAGGAACCTCTTTACCGTCTTCGTTCTTTATCACGATTGCTCTAGGCGCACGTGAAGTGGGGACGAACGTGGAGGCATTGGTGTTGAGACGAGCAGGAGGGGCAGATGTAGTAGATGGTGTGGGAGGAGGCGACGAAATACTAATGCTGCTTGACGGTTGGTGCGAGTGTGAGGTCGGAGGCTGGGGAGTATGTGGGGGATGCGGAACGGCGTGTGTCATCGTAGGGGTACCAGGGGGTAAGCTGGGGGGCGGATTTCGAGGTGATAGGGGCATAGCGGGGTGGGATGGTCCCTGTGCAGCCGGCGCAGGCGGATGAGGCGTATGTGAGGGATGGGGGGGTTGGTGCATTGCGGGAGTATAGAACCATGGGCCGGTAGGTTGCCCATAGGCATCTACGGGATACTAACCACGCGCACATTTAGGGAAAAGGTGAAGAAAAAGATTTGCGGAGGAAAATACATACGTAATAAGACCAAGGTACTTGGAGAGGCACTTGTTGAGCAGGAACGCCAGTGGGGGGCGGTTGGTGTGGATGTGGGTGTGGAGGATGTGGGGCAAGTCGCGGACTAGCAGGAATTGGGGGGCCGCCGGGTCCACCAGGGCCCGTCATGGGTCGAGGAGGGGCACCAGTACCATTAGGCACGGCGCGAGAGAAGGCGGGTGAGCGCGGGCCGCCAGCGCCCGGCGGCGGTCGCATCCCAGGGACGAAGGGAGCATACTGGTGTGCGCCTAGTTGGGAGGACTGCGCAGCAGGTTGTTGGGGGTGCTGTCCAGACGAAGAAGATTGGTGATGTTGTGGAGGTAAATTAGACGGCCGAGTTGAAGGAGAGGAAGTGTCAGATGACGGTTGAGAGGACACAGAAGAAGAGCCCTGGAACAACTTGGCAATATCGGCTCTGCCAAGTGCGGGCTTCGCGGGAGCAGAAGTCGTCGATGACGTCGTAGGCGTTGTGGACGTACAAGTCACGTTAGAGGATGAAGAGGTGGTCGAGGTAGTCCGAGCAGGGAGCTTCGAAGACCCAGCGGTCGAAACAGAAGCGGGCTGTTTTCCATTAACGTGGGTGGATGGAGTAGCGGGGACGGATCCGAAGGACTTTACGCTTTCGGTTTTGACCACGGGTATGGCTGCAGGTGAAGATGACAATGGAGGAGAGACGTCGTCTATGGAACCAAAAGTGACGGCGGAACCTGGAAAGAAGGGTGAGAACGGGAAAGAGGATGAGAGGGAACGAACGAGCCTTGTCTAACAGAGCCCACATTACTTCGGGGGACACTGACGCCTTCTTTTATCGGGACGCCCTGGCCTAACGCACTCGGACGGCGGGAGTGAGAGATAGTTATCGGCGATGGTGCATGGGAGAGCGCAGGAGACTGGGAGCGCGGCGAGGGAGCTGCAGAATTGCTGTTCGTCGGGGGGCCCTTTGCCCAAGCTGATTGCGATGGGAGCTGCGCTGGAGTCTTTGCTGATGCAGTCGAAGCCTTGCTCATTCTTGATCGGGGGAGGTGGATGATGAGACGGGGCACGGAAGAGAAGGAGAAAGTACGCACGAATTTCGATGGACAGATGTGTGTAAAACAACAGTCGATTTGTCGCGTGCGGTGGTCGTCGAGCGTGACCTGCCAGCAGGCGAAGAATCAGGTTAAACGTGAGTTGTTTTTTTTTTGTGTTTTTCTGTCTATGAAAAACGGCCCGTCGCTGAGTGGGGGCGAGCTGGGCGGGGAGTCGGGGAAGGTGTGTCCTCGTAGCCTGAGGCTGTAGAAAAGGACAGGGTGCAACCTGCCCGTGCGACTCGCCAAAAAAATCATGCCCCCTAACAGAGACCCCGGTCACCCCTCCCCCACGGTACCGCACCTCCTCGTCCCACTCGACTCATTGCACCGCCCTCGTCGCACCTTCCAGTGGCCATCAACGCGCGACGTCGACCTGAAACGAGCTCGGGCATGTCGAGTTCCTTCTCTTGGAGTGCTCAAGTCGGGTCTGTCTTGACGTCATCAGAGCGCATGCCCCGTGCGGCGTGTTCGGTTGTCATAACCGGGCGTGCCATCTAGCGCACTACCTCTTAGCTATTTACGTTGGACTAGTCCGTGCTGCATCGGCATCTCCTGTGAAGAACCCGCTAGTGTGACGGGAACACTTATCTCTCTGCACGATGTCGAGTTCCTTCCCGTGAGACCCCCTGACACCCCTCTTCCAACCCTCGTGTTTCTCGGGTCACCGCCGAATACAACGCTTCGTATAGGCCCCACGGCGCTCGCCGGTTCTTCGCGACATTCGGCGACGAGCGTAATCAGGAAATTCACCTGCTCTCCTTGGAGCCGTAGCTCCAGTCGGTTCCTTCGTCTCAGGCAGTCCGATAGATACGAGCGGCATGGACACTCCGTGACCTTATCTGCATGCTCGTCGCACGAGGACGCAGCTAGCATCCCGCTTTGCGACGGCGAAACAGAAAACGCGATCTGTTCCAGCACTGGCATCCAGAAACAAACATCTCGCAGGCAAAAGGATGCGCATCTCCGACCGAGGTACCATCATTCGATCTGGACGTCACGGAAGGTCGCCCCTTCGTGTCTTGATCGTCTCCAAATCAACCAACCGCCTTCGGCGAGCGGCGCCGCGACTCGAGAAACGCGCTTTCTCGAAAGGTACGATCATGCCGACTGTATTGCTCGCCGCGTCGCTTACGGCGTCGACGCTTCTTCCGTAGCGACTCGGAGCCCAAGCCCTGTCATCTGAGCCTTGGCTATCGCCCATTGAGTCCACGTCGTCACAGCGACCCCCACGCCGTCCCCGCCTTATCTTCGACGGAAACTTTCGGTCCAGGCGATCGACCGTTGCCCTAACGAAAGAGCTATTTTACCTTCGTCGCCACGGGTTCGAACCCCTTCATTTCCGCTAGGAGGATCATAAAGCAGACGCGGAGGCGCCGCATCGAGCCTGTCGCGGGCCTGGGCCTCGAGCGTTTAAACATGAGCCGTCCATCCAAAGAAGCCAAGACGATTCTTTAGCGCTGTAGCCCGCAAATATTGATATTGATACATAATCTAGTCAACCTACGATACATCAACGGAACTCATCGTAAAAAAAAAAGGGTGAAAAAAAGGGCGTCGCGTCGCTCGTCACGGTAACAGAGAAAAGCGAAAACAGATCCGAGAGGAAACCGCAGCGCACGCCAGCATCGAAAGGGTGAAAGTACGTTGCGGTCGTGAGCAGGAGCCTGATCAGGCGCAACTCTGAGCGCGGGGGTTGTATCTGCCGCAAATCCGCCGCTCCATGTCCTCGGTGTCTGCCTCGGGAAGTGCTTCGCGCTGTACGTGCGGGTGAGTCCAGTCGGGAATCACGGGGTCATCGATAAACACTCACAACGACCATCTCGGGGTCTGGTACTGCCAGCGCGTCAGGCTCAGCAACAGGAAGGGGCGACGCAACCACTAGAAAACAAGAGTCCGTCAGACGGCGACGCGCTCCGAGAACTCGCAGGACCACCGACCGAAGGCAGCCAAGGCGACGATGACGTAGACGATGCTAAACTGCATGCTCGCTTTTGGGAGGGACTTTATTGTTCTCGAGTGACTGGGATTAGGAAGGAAGGCCAGAACAATAAGAACTGTCGGCTGAGTCGAGCCATAATCTTTCCTCATCGCGTCTTTATACAGACTCTCTGACCGTATTCGCGACCCCGCCTGTCGACAGTTTTCCCTTTGGACCTACCGTATGTGGTTTAGCGAACGCCATCAAGGCCGTTTTGGGCACTGCGCTTGAGTCCAGATTTGGACGTTTGCTTGTTCGTTCGCGTACTAGTAGCGCCTCTTGAATCTCACGTCAGTGAGAGATGTCTCATATGTGGCGTTTGGCAACCAGGTCATCCAGGGTCTTGAACTTTGGGATTGGACGTGACCACAGTAGCATATGGGCACTAGACAGCCGTTTCAGCCTAGGTGTGCGTCCAAGGGGAAGCCTCCATGGGCCGTCATCGTCTCTCGTGCGCATATGTCGATGAGTCCGGGCAGTGGGCCAAGCTCGTACGCGTCCTCGCCCGCTGAGCCGATCCCGACTTTCCCTATTTTCGAAACCCGTGGGGAGACACTATGGTCTGATCATAAACCTAATTCCATTCAGAGTGTGGCCCCTATGATAAAACAAGAAACGCTTTGACCCAACCAGTCTAACGCTACAGAACCTATCCGCCTTGCAATGATACAGTCAGAGGAACCAAGGCTATCTTCGACGAGAAGAGTGCCATGAAAAAAAAGAGGGAGTAATTCGAGCCTAGCTCGCAACTGTTGGTGCAGAACGAACACCAATAACTTAGGCAACGGCGTTATCGCCGAACCCGTCGAATCAGAAAGGGAAGAGAGCAGTCTAAGATAGCGGGGCCGATCAGAGGCAGTTCGTATATCTTGCGCAGAAGCGAGGTTTGACTTCTTCAGGCTCAGGTTCGCGCTTTACGTACAAGGTGAGGTCGATCGTAAAACTGAACTGAAAAACTGCTCACCGCGAGGAGGTCGGTATTGCCGATGAGTGCCGCTCGCGCCTCGACGTCAGCGTCAGCGACGGGAACGGGCGACGCAATGGCTACAAGCTCATCCGTTAGATGACTCTGTTATACTCGAAGAGCGCTGAATCACCAACCAAAAGCAGACAAGGCAGCAATGATGTAGAAGATGGTGCACTTCATGGTGTACTTGTCGGTTTTTGGATGTGGAGATGTTCTCGAGTCTCCGGAGCGAGTGAGCTAACTCTGACTCACGGAGCGCCGTCAGCTGTACTGTTTATATACTTATTGCAAGAGCTGAACGGTCGACGAGTCTCCCTTTCAACCTGCCGTACGTGGTCAGCGAAAAGCTAACGACTCGTTTTGGTACTCTCTTTGAGACCTGATTTGGACGTTACCTTGTACCTGTACATGAAACACGAAACTCCAAATGGAAGCCTTCCCCATGCGGGCGAACATTCGTCATCACTCCCGTTTAGGGTTGGCGGTCTATCCCCAAGGCCGACGCCTTCTCTCGAGAACGACTCGTGACGTGTGAAATTAAGCCGACTGCAAGGACCGTTTACAACGCTGTTCTTGCCAGAGGTACGTGGACGACGACGCGGCTGAGGGCATAGCACCACCAGATATTTTCCGTTTCTCTGTCTCGTCATGCTGGCAAGCACAAGCACAAGTCGCCGCGGCGTCGTTGGCCCGTCGCGAGATCCATCGGCGGTGGCAGAGCTTGCATGACCGTACAAGGAAACTGGAGTTTCGAACGTTCGCGTCCGTACGGCGAGAGGACTTATGACCCGAGCCTTTCAACAAGGACAAGGCGACGCCATGTGCGCAGGCCGCCACACACGTGAATGTCGGCAGCAGTTCTTGTTCAGAGTGGCTGCCAGAGGGATATGTCAGTGTACGAGTGCCTGCGTGCCTAGGTGCCTTGCGCGAGTGTGTACCAGTGTGGTCCCTTTCGATCAGCATAAGCGAGCTCAACTGCTGCAATGAGTCGCCAAGATCGTGTATGGGTGGGCCACGCGTCGCAGCAAGTGGGACGACGTTGAGAAGACATGCCGACAAAGGGAAGGTGAGAATAAGGAAAGACTGGCAAGTGCGACACTTGCCGAAAACGGCCAGCACCGGAAAGCTTCAGCGGAGAAGCGCGGCGGGTGCTGAAGCTTGAAGTATGGCCGAGAAGCCACATTGAATCATGACCAGTCGACCTCTGTATTCTCATGCTGCGTATAGAAAAACATGCGATGGACCGCGTCCGCAACGTCCTTACATAGCGATCGCCCACACGCCCGCGCTGACCGCGACGCCCAAGGACGTCGTGGCAAAGATAGCGACCGGCGTTCGCAAGCCAATCCATATGTACGCAAGAATTCCAGTCACCGCCAAGACGAACCCGACCCCAGCGAGAAAAAGAGTGACGTGATAACAGCGCGACAGAAGATTCAACGGGGGTGACGGCGAAGACGATCGGTGGAACACGGAGAGCAACCGAAGTCTCTCTGGACGTTCGAGGAAATCCCAAAGCCAGCGGAGCGGGCGAATTGGCTCGAGCACGATTCTTCGCGGAAGCCGCTGTCTGGGTTGAGTCGCACTTAGGCGGAAGAAGAGGATACCTCTAACCTTGGTTGTCTCGTCATCGCCGGAGGCTTCGACGATGCGATAGCGGATCAACGCAAAAGATGCGGTATAGCCAAGTATAGCTACGCGTGAACTGAACACAACGGGAAGGACAGGCTGAGAGACACTTACATGCAGAGATGTGAAAAACCAGGGCACCCGCGAGACAAGCATAGACCAATTCACGAGTGGCGCTGCTCACGGGGAGTCCAATCTGGGTATTGAGAGCGGTCAATGCGAACAGCTCGCCGTCTATGCCCGCCAGAAAGGCAGTCTTGAGAGCGCCATATTACAAAGATGATTGAAAAGACGCCATCGGCAACACACCGCAATAGTGAGAACCTGCAAGCGTTGCATCCAGGCGTTCAGAAGGTCGGAGTCGTCATCTTCGCCAGAGCTGGAAGTCGGCAGGTTCTCCGCGGCTGATTTGCCCTTGTCGTTGCTCGTGCCCGCGGAGCCATCGGTTCTGAGTATCACTTGGGGCGTGGATGAGTAGCATGTTCCTGAAGGGCCACAGACATACGTGGAGTATTGTACTGCGAATACAGTTCCTGTTTGCTCCTCACACGTTCCGGGTGATCAGGCACGTCGGACATTCAAGACAGTCGGAAAGGCCCCGCGGATGTTGACCAACCTACGACCAAGAACGATTAGGTTTGAACATCCCGTCTCAAAGAAACTGACGGGGCTGATATGTTTGGGTGTTTGACGCCGTTCTCAGTAGGCAGCTTGGTGAGAGAAGCACCTCGAGGGACGAACGCTGGTGCCTCAGAGCTGTGGTTGACCAAACGGGGATAGCTGGAACGGCAAGGCTGACGTTTCTCCACCGCCGCGTCCCGTTCTGCTCGTTTCAGAGCCTCCGAGTGTACATATCAATTATGTTCAAGGCCACTGCATTAGTTTTGATTGTAAGCGAGCAAAACCGTTTACACAGCCTCGGTCGATTACAGTGGTCAAAGTGAGTACCACTGTTCGTTTTTCCGACGTTTTTTCTGGGATGAGACTCTTGTATCGGTCTCGTATGTACGACGGGAGGTCTCCTCGACGCTCCCGAAGGATCCGCTCCCTGTCCTCCCAGAGGCAGGGACCAAATCTTCTCTCTGAGTCCTTCACACACCAGCGACTCGACCGTCTCTGACGCTCCCTCAGGCCCTTGCCCGATCAGATCCAAGAGCCGACAATCGGAGCGGCGAGGGGGCATAGACGGTCCCGTAGACACGTGGTCCTCGCGTCCAGCA
Source organism: Strobilomyces dryophilus (assembly GCA_038089955.1). Lineage (NCBI taxonomy): Eukaryota > Fungi > Basidiomycota > Agaricomycetes > Boletales > Boletaceae > Strobilomyces > Strobilomyces dryophilus. Next base: position 35,367 of record JBBPLT010000048.1, on the reverse strand, counting down.
TCGAACGGTTCTCTTCTGCACAGCCTCGGTTCAGTGGGAGAGATGGGGCTCGAGTTGAGTGCTTCACGCGCGGGTCCCACGAGGTCGGCTCTAGGAGAAGTTATAACGAGGCAGCACCGGAACGAGGGTCGTGCCGCGAACACGAGGCGACTTGCCCGGGTCCGCGTGGTCGAGCTCCGACGTGTGGGTACATAAGTTGGAGAAGGGTAGTTTCGGTGCATCTCTCACCAAGCCGATCATCCGAGGTTCACTCCTCTTCCTCCTTCTCCTCCCCCACATCTCTGAATCACCCACGTCTGCATTCTGCGCCATGGCCACGATGGACATCGAAATGGCGTCTCCGGTCGGACCGCTGGTCGCCGTAGCGTACGACCGAGAGCACGAGTTCGTGATTCCGGTGAGCATCGTTCGGCGGGCACGGGACGACCGAGTCGTTCAACGCGCCACAGGCTTATCCGTCAGAGCTCGATCTCTGTCAGCTCCTTCAAGCCATGTCCCTGACCAAGGGCAAGTTCAAGGTCGGTCCCGTCCGATCGTCGTCCACGAAGCTCCCCCATTGACGATCGCTGGAGAAAGGCTCCCGAGGCAGAAACGGCGCTCTCTGTCCCATGTGCATCGCAAAGTGCAAACGAGCACGATGTAAACACGGAGGATCGTCCAGCATACCATGTGAGTACCCTCCGTTCCCGCCCGTCCCCGCCGCCCATCGCTCACCCTCTCCAAGTCCGACGCCTCGGCGTCATCAAGCTCAAGCTTCAGCTCCTCCGGCCACCACACCGATCCCCTGCCCACCTCGTCCACCACCACCGTGTACCATTCCCCGTTCCCCGCATGTCACTTCCTCCAATCTATCCTCGCTTCCCTCGCCCCAGAGTCCCCCGTGCTCTCTCCGTCGCCGTATCCGTACCCCGCTGCCGGCGCGTTCCAGACGACGAACGGCGCCTACCTGGACACCCTGCTTCTCCATCGCAGCCTTCTGGCCGCGTTTCCTCCAGCGCACAAAGGGTGCGCGACGGCGCTGCACGAGATCGCGAAGGCCATTGACGGTCGACCGTGGCAGGCGGATCGGGACTCTGACGGGGAGGCAGTCGCGGCGCTGAAGCAGGAAGCCTGCATTGTCGCACGTTGTGTGTGATTTTATTTACATATTTTGCACAGGTCTGCTGGACGGATCTCAGCACGGAGCAACGGAGACTATCCACACTAGACGTCAGTGTACCTTACCTCGTACTAGCGATTCAATTCACTTGGAAATCTGCGGCATAACCACTTGCGACTCGACGTTATGTTGTTATCTTGATAAGACCGCAATTGAGTGTGATAAGTATTAAAACTCTACGATACATTGCTCGAGCAAATCGACATGTAAACCGGATCATGCTACCACAGCATTCAACAGGCAGCATCAAGAATGATCTCGGTAGATGTCTTAGGCAGTAGCATTGTTGAAAACAAGCAGGTTGGGCGAGCCGGTGCCGGGGTCAGTAATTATGCCGCGAGTCGAAAGTGCCTTGATGGCTTCCTTCAGCTCATCTGGCGTCAGGGAGATACGACCATGTGGCAGTGGCGCGAAGAAGTCGGGGGAAGGTAGATATTGAGATATCCAGAGTGGAAGCGCTGCGCGAGCAATGGCATAGAAGGAAGTATACGTATCCTCAGCCTTGACGACCTCGCGGTTGAGATGGAAGGGAATGGAGGGATTGAATGTCGTAGATGGATAAATGGAGAGAAGGTATGCCATCAGACCTGCGACATGGGGTGAGGCCATGGAGGTGCCCGACAAAGTAGCAATCGCCCTTCGGGAACCAATGTAGGTGGAGACAATGTTGAGACCTGGAGCAAAGACATCGACACACTTGCCAAAGTTGGAAAAATAGGCACGCTCATCGCCAAGGGTGGAGGCTCCTACAGTGATCGCCCTCTTGGAAGCCGCAGGGGAGTAGCGACAAGCGTCCTTGTTGTCGTTGCCTATCTGCCGTGAACAAATGAAACAAACATGGGTGATGGACATACCAGCTGCAACAGCGAAGTGGAGACCAGCTTCGACCGATCTGTCAATGACGATATCCAAGGATGGAGACTTGCCCCCTCCAAGGCTCATGTTGCTGACGGAACCCTTGTGAGCGGTCTTGCCAGTGGCGGCGAGTTCAGCGCGAGCTGCTGCTGCTTTGAACTGAGCTTGCTGAGAAGCCCATGCGACGCCGGCAACGACATCGGACATGGATCCACTTCCATTTGAACCGAGAACCTTGACAGCAATGAGGTTTGCCTTCTTAGCAACGCCATATTTGCGGGATCCAATGGTTCCAGCGCAATGGGAACCGTGACCGTTACCGTCCCTGTCTTCATCTGTCGGGATAGTCTTCCCCCAGGACGCGCGACCCTCAAACTCTTCATGGTCTATGTGGATACCGGTATCGATGATATAGACGTCGACGCCCTCGCCGCCGTGCGTGTCGTATACATAATTGGTAAACGTGCCGAAGGTGAGTTTCTTCCTGTGGCTGATACGGGCAAGACCCTGCGGCAGAGCGTCAAAAGTGGGGACAAAGAGGAGAGAGAGGGACATACCCAAGGAGCACTCCTCTGAGTAGTGACGGCAGAAACGTCCATGGTGTGAACGACCTGGTCACGCTCTATGAAGTCGACCTCTGGCATTCTACGTATTTGGTCTACGACGCCGTCCGTGAACTGTCCGGCGTAACCCTTGATGTGGGTGTCGTAGATGTGGCGCACACCAGAGGCGACGTCGTCACCGAGAAGAGAGTCTGACTGGTGGGCTGACTGCAAGAAGTTGATGTGGTTCTGCATGAGGGAAGGTGACACGCCATCCTTCAACACGACGATGTACGAGTTGTTGATAGTGCCGTGTACGTGTTCAACCTCGACGAGAGGGGCGACGCCGAGGTAAGGACGCGACTGAGCATTGTAGGGGGAGGTGGAGAGGGGGGAGGCCAGCGCGGACGAGGCCAGCGACGCCGCCAGAAGTGTCAGAGTGAACTGGGACATGACTGACGGGGATAGAAGAGTCGTGTGCGACCAGCTCCGTGTCTTAAGCTGGCCTGTTTGGCCTTGTTTGGCTTCGGTGGCGAGCTCATCCAAGTGAGCGTCCTTTTCGGGTAACCCCTCCGGGACTCGCCGTCACCGGTCGGAGGTGCTCATTGTGACCGGCACAGCGTCCCACCCGTGACCGATCAGAGTGCTCCACGTATGCATCCATTAACCTTCACACGCGATAACGGTGGGTCTTATCAAGTTTTACTGGTAGTCGATCCATTGGAAAGCTTGATTCTCACTATCCATGTCGACACGACGCTCGGCATGTTGTCTAGATCTCAAACCTCAGTTCCTTTTGCACGAGCTAGATCTTCGTCGATGAGCATCCTGTCCTCCATCGTATAGCTCCAAGACTATCTTGCAGTCGGCCGTGGGTCCAAATGGCCAGACGATCTCGCTCAACGATCTTCGATAGCTTTTCCGCCGCAAAGAACACCAATGTGGGCGACACTAATTTTGGCGCGCACTCAAGCTGCATATCTGTAGAGGTCGACGACATCCTTGATTGGAATTCCAGAGTGCATCAACGGCGGCTTTTGATGTGTTTCCGTGACACGGTGTTCATCCAGAAGTTGGCCTATGGGTCTTCGAGGGGCGTTAAGCTCGGCCCACGTCTACGTGGCACGCGTAAGTAGTCACGAGTAATAGAATAGCAAATTGAACCTAGACGTCTACGTTTCTCCAAATCCTCCCTCCATTCAGAAGTTTTTGATGGCCGTGCAGACATTGTTGCGTGGTGGGATGACAGGAGGAGAAGTGGGGTTGGGTCGAGTCTGAACGAAAGGCCAGAGAGTCAAAAGACATGAACTTTGGGGGTGAAACTGGACGAGAAGGTAGCACCTACTAGTAGGTTGTGTTTCATCACAAGTCTGCATTACTGTAACTTGCACAAGAAACTACCATGAGAATTATGTATTATAAGATGACAGACATCGGCTTGCAAGTTTCTTTGGTCGAAGCGAAGCAATTCCTGCCGTTGACTTTTGAGTTTTGCAGGCCGGAAGCTCGGACCTCCTTCGCTTCTCGCGCCCAACGCCCACTACACGTGACGAGGCAAATTAATGAAACGGAGGACTCAAATTATTGACGGGCGCATCTCGTGAGTCACCTCGGAGCCTCCCCTCATCACCCTCGAACGACTCCGACTCGTCTCCAGCAGAGATGGGCGCTCACTTACACCCGAACGACACGCCATTCAACACTATTTCAACTGCTACCTCCGTCGTCTCATTCCGCGACATGCTGCAAGAGAGGACGCCCCTTCTCCGCCAAGACGACGTCGAAGCTGGTCCGACCGAGTATGCCACCAACAGGTCCTCCGTGGCAGATGCGGCCTCGACCGACGGTGTGTCTTGCTTCTTTACGCCTCCAGCCCGTTCCCTTTTTTAAAAAAAATTGCCGCCCAGTACTGGAAGGCTCCAAGCGAACAAGCCTCAGGGATACAAAGTTCGCGAGGAGGCTGGGATACTACGTGCCTTCCACATCATGGATCCCAAACTACTCATTCTCTCTGTCAGTCTCACTCTTCTTACTTCTCCAACACCCTTTCTCATCTCAATTCTTGACTCAGCCTCGGTGGCGACGTGCTCGCTGGTGTGTCGCTCGCTGCCATGCTCATACCTACTTCAGTCGGTTACGGTACTTCCCTCGCAAAGATTAGTCCCACCTCTGGTCTCGTAAGCAACAATCCTTTCATCTCATTGATCTCATCTCAGTGTTTCCTGTCAGTTTGCGGCTTCCATACCTCCCATAGCTTACAGTCTGCTCGGGACCTCAAGGCAACTTAATGTCGCACCAGAGGCTGCTTTGTCGTTGCTTGTCGGGCAGGCCATCACCGACTTTCGTCACTCGTTCCCCGATAGCTCTCCTGATAAAATCGGTGTCGCTGTAGCGACCGCCATAGGCCTCCAGGTGAGATTTCCCATCAGTCTCATCTAGACGTGAGCTACACCAATTTCAGGTTGGAATATTTGCATTTCTCTTAGGTTTCCTTCGTCTCGGCTTTTTGGACGTCGTTCTCAGTCGTGCTTTACTCCGCGGTTTCGTGACCGCCGTCGCGGTTGTCATCACTGTGTACGTATGGTTTCTTCCTGTCCCGCTGCAAGCATTGATGTCGCGCACAGGGAGCAACTCATCCCCATGTTTGGTTTGACGGCGTTGGAGAATCAGCTCCGTCCTGAAACATCTTTGGACAAGATCCTCTTTCTGATCGAGCATGCTTTGACGCGTTCCCACACGCTGACGACCATTATCAGCTTCGGAGTGTTTTTCTCCTTGATCTTCATGCGTTCATTCAAGGAATACTTCAAGAAAGTTTGGTGGATTTATCGCCTTCCGGAGGTGCTCCTCGTCCTTGGTGTTTCCACTTGTAAGTCGTGGTGATGTCCGTGATGCATTAGCGTTAACATCCTTTCAGGGATATCCTCCGAGTTACATTGGGAACAAGATGGCGTTGCGATTCTCGGTTCAGTTCCTGTTTCGACGGGCTCACATTTCTTCAAATTTCCTCTTGGATCTCATACATCTGCCTTCCTCCGCGGCACGACATCTACCGCAATGTGAGCACGTTCGCTTTATGTAAGGCTGAAGGCTGATTGTTGAACTCCAGTATCATTACGGTCATAGGTTTTTTGGATAGTATCGTCGCTGCGAAGCAGAACGGGGAGCGTTTTGGTCATGCAATTAGTCCGAATCGTGAACTAGTTGCATTGGGTGCAGCGAATCTCGTCGGATCGTTCGTTCCTGGCACTCTCCCCGCTTTCGGTTCGATCGTGAGGTTCGTACACTTGATATCTGTTCCGACGTCAAGCTCACGAGATTGCAGGACCCGAATCAATGGCGATATCGGCGCTAGGACGCAGCTGGCTTCACTGATCACCGCGGTGCTTGTCCTTCTCGCGACGTTCTTCCTCCTTCCTGCCCTTTACTTCCTGCCCAAATGTGCCTTGGCTTCCATGTTCGTCTCTCCAGCGCCATGTCCTATTCTGATCTAATTATCCGCAGGATTTGTTTGTTTGTCATGTCCCTCTTCGAGGAGGTTCCGCACGACTTGATATACTATTACAAGTATGTTGTTTTCGTTTGCGCGACTTCGCTTGAACTGAGGATGCAACCTAGGATCGGCGCGTGGATGGATTTGGCCTTGATGTTCATCACGTTCGCTCTTTCTGTCATTTGGAACGTCGAGATAGGTATCGTAGTCAGCTTGATAATCTCGCTTCTACTTGTCGTTCGCCGCTCATCAAGGACGCGGATGACGGTGCTTGTGAGACCTGTCAAGTTTCATGCTGTACACATGCTGACTGGAGGTGTAACGTAGGGCCGAGTTCCGGGTACAGATCAATGGCGACCTGTAACCGATGTCCCCGAGGTCGAAGATATCCCCGGGACACTGATCGTACGCATCCGGGAGAGTCTTGATTTTGGTGCGTGGTGATTGTGATACGGCTGAATCAGTGTTTATTTACATCACTTCAGCCAATAGCTCTCAGCTGAAGGGTGCGTTGTCATCTAACCCAACTGCGACAACGACTCATGATGGAGTTAGGACGATTGCGTAGATTCGAACTGTACGGTGCTCACCACGCGCATCCATCTGAGGAGCCCAGGAGACCGCCTTCCAACGTGTTGGTCTTTCACATGGCTGATGTTGATAGCTGTGACGCGACGTGAGGATAGGTTTCGGTTGGTCCTTCACGTTGCTAATCAAATCTAAGGGCTGTACAAATCTTCCATGAACTGTTGGAGTCGTACAAGGTGCGGACGCAACACCGACTTATTTTCGTTGCATCGATGTTTGACTACTATTCAGGACCGAGGCGTCCGTCTCTACATCACGCACCTCCGATCTGGGATCCGCGAGGTGTTTGAGAAAGCTGGCATCGTTAAAATGTTGGGTCCTGATGCATTCTATGATACTCTCGGTGATGCCATGGCGCATATCGAAGCAAGGCAATGACGACGGATACTGCTGCTACGGACATTTTACGACCCACAACTAGATGGCTGTGCCATTGATGACTGTAAATAAAGCGTTCAATCTGACAGCAAAGTACTGTTTCCCTGGGATCTTGGCGGGGTCGATGGTATCTCTTCCAGCACGTGCATGCACCCCTGCAATGTGGCCAGCGGAGTTACGATTAATCACGGCATTAGGGTTCATTGCCCTCGGGGTGGATAGCCGGTGTGTTGATTCGTTCGGTTCCCTTTGAATAATGACCTACCAATATAAAAGCCGGGGTAAGCCCGTCCTAGTTCCTTCCCCCGGCTATGCGTTCCCTCTTCCTTCCATTCGTTTTCTTGTCGTTCGGGCTCGCAGCCAGCTCTAATCCAGTTCTCTCGCGTCGAGTCACGCACGAACGGCGCTCCCACATACCCGCAGGATGGAGCCTAGCCCGCAAACACGACCCCTCCGCCGTCTTACCCCTCCGGTTCGGTCTTGCGCAGTCCAATCTCGAGCGCCTCGAAGATTTCCTCTACGACGTGTCCCACCCCAACTCTCCCAACTACGGTAAGCATTGGTCGGCCGGCAAGGTCGCCTCAACGTTTGCTCCGAGTCGCCACTCGGTGGACACGGTGCGTACCTGGCTCGTCGAGAGCGGTGTCGAGTCGCATCGCATCCGAGTCTCTGCCTCCGGGGGATGGCTCGAGTTCAAAGCGACCGTGCGGGAAGCCGAAGACTTGTTGGGCACGACGTACAACGTGTACGGGCACGAGACGGGCGCAGAACACGTCGGTGAGCGTCGATGGCGACTTCGTTCATCCGTCCGTCCGTCGTCTGAACTGATGATTTGGTCCAGCGTGCGAGTGGTACCATCTGCCTGAGCACCTGACGCCGCACGTCGACTTCGTGACGCCGACGGTGCACTTCGACGCGAGGTTGTCCAAGCGCGGCGGCCTGCTGAACGCGGGGCAACGAGCTAGGCTGCCGAGCTATGACGCAGGTCCGCAGACGATCGGACAGGTGTTGAACGGGACCAACGGGACCCAGCTCGAGACGTGCGACACGCACATGACGCCGGCCTGTCTCCGTGCGCTGTACGAGTTCGACTACGAGCCGCAAGTTCCCAAGAAGAACAGCTTTGGCGTCTGTGAGTGGAGCGTTGTCCTCGAGCGAACGGCTGCTGAGGAACGCACGTAGCCGAATTCACCCCGCGGGCGTACAACCAGAGCGATCTCGATTTGTTCGCTCAGAGCTTTGGCCCCGACCTCGTCGGCGTCAACCCTATTTTGGTTTCCATCGATGGAGGTGCGTGTGGTATGATGGGCGTACCACATCGCTCACGCACCGTCAGGTACATTGTCTACGGATCCGTCGTTTGCAAACAACGGAGAGGCTGACCTCGATCTCGAGTATGCCATGAACCTCGTCACCGCCAAACAAAACGTCACCGTGTACCAACTCGGTGACGCGGTCCAAGGTGGCTAACTCGGCGTTCCAACGTCGTTCTTGTCTGACCTCGAATGGGCTTTCACAGGCGCATCGTTCAACAACTTCCTCGATGCCCTCGACGGTGCTTATTGCACTTTCGAGGGCGGCGACGACCCGGTCCAAGATGGTGTTTATCCTGACAACCAACCTGGCGGATACACAGGTCGGTGCGACCTTGTTTCGCCACCTGTCGAGTTGTCATACTCTTCGTTTAGGTCCCAATGCTTGTGGCACTGTCAAACCTGCCAACGTGATCGCAACTTCTTACGGGTACAACGAGGCTGATTTCACACCTTTCTATACGGCTCGTCAGTGTGCCGAGTATGCCAAGATGGGTCTCATGGGTGTCACCATGATATTCAGTTCTGGTGACAGGGGAGTGGCCGGTAACGGCGGCAACTGTTCGAATCCTGATGGTACCTTCTTTTCTTCGATGGGTGCGACATGTCCTTATCGTTGGCCCGCTCTGCAGGCACTCAATCCCTGTCGGGCAAAATATTCAACCCTGGTTTCCCCAATGGTTGTCCCTACATCACTTCGGTTGGGGCCACGCAAATCATCCCTGGAAACACCGTCAACGATCCAGAGTCGGCGGTTGCGGAAATCATCTCCTCTGGCGGTGGATGGAGTAACCGCTTTGCGCTCCCTGATTACCAGAAGGACGCCGTCACTTGGTATTTGAAGAACAACCCTCCTGCGTACCCTAGCGACATCTGGAACTCGACCGGAAAGGTAGGCTCGACGTTTTATCCTGGTCTAACATGGCTCGTTCCTGACTTGCTCGACCGCTCAGTCCCGTGCATCCCCTGATCTCTCTGCAAACGGCGCTTTCTACGTGATCGCGGTGAGCGAATCAGCTCCGTGCTCCGACGACGCTCCGTACTGACCCACTCCTGTCGTCAGGTCGAGGGCAACTTCAGCCGCGTGTTCGGCACCTCCGCCGCCGCGCCGGTCGTGGGCGCCATGCTCACGATGATCAACGACGCGCGCATCGCCCAGGGGAAGAGCACGGTCGGTTTCATCAATCCTACCGTAAGTGTTCTGGACCCGCTCGCGCTCGAGCGGCCCTCGCTGACCGACCGTCGACGCGACAGATCTACTCTCCCGACTTTGCGGACGCGTTCAACGACATCACCAACGGGACCAACCCCGGTTGCGGCACGCTCGGCTTCAACACGAGTCGCGGGTGGGATCCCGTGTCGGGTCTGGGGACGCCCAACTTTCGCAAGCTGCTCGCAAAGTGGCTCGAACTGCCCTGAACTGCGCTTAACGTCGCACTCTCGCACTCATACCTATTTTTTAAATTATTATCGAACATTTCCCATCATACCATAGCCGCATCACGTACTGACTCGCATCGCAGCGCTCGCAGAACCGCTTTATACGCACGTCGAAGGACAAGAGGACAAGTCACATCGTTTGGGGGACACTCATATATTTACAAAGACGTTTTTAAACACTTGCATCCGTTTCAAACTTCGCTGTCGTAACCTATTTTGCTGTCTTGCTTATAGAAGGGGTGGAATGATGATCATCTCTTGGGTTACGGTTCGGCAGTGCTTGCCGTGAGCTGTTGATGGTTGCGGTCATCATTCTTGCTCCATCTGCGTGGTCGTACGGGGCGGGTGATGTGGGGAAGGCAGGATTTCTTGGCGATCATCAATCAACTGCGGCCAAGACAGGGTGGCGTTGGCGTCGTTCCCCACACGTCATCTTCTGATCGAAAAAGTTGTACTCGCAATCATGGGAACTGAAGCGTCGATCTGAATAAACAGAGTAGGAAGGGTCTATCTCAGTCAAGTAAACGGAAACGTCGTTTCTGTCGTACGCAGTTCAAATACACATGATGAGTGACAACTGACGAAAGATACAGCCCGTCATGATCGTTGCACGCCTCGTTTTCTTTCTCCAGATAACGTACAGCAACCTCAGTGCCGCTCGAACAGCATCCATTAGTTATCAGCAACGTCCCATTTCGGGATCGGGAGTCGGGGAGGGAGTCTCATTCGCCAGATCCCCTCCTGCTTTGGCGCGGGTGCGGGCTTCGCCACGTCGTTCGCCTTGGACGCGTTCCGTCCCTGTCGTACATCGTTCTTAGCTTCGCGCGGCAGGACGTGAACGGCGGGCGAGCCAGGCGGCGAGAGTCGGATCGAGGGCGAGCGCGGTATCAGCTCGTCAAAGAGCTTCTCGATGCTCGTCCCGCTCTCGTCGCGCGCGGCGGGCCTGGATCCCTGCGCCCGAGGGGTCGTGGGTTCGATGGTGGAGAGCGGGGACGCCAGCGATTGAGGTGGACGCCAGGACGGTCTCTAGATCGGCGAACGTGAGCGAGGGAAGGAGGGACGCGAGAGCGGGGCACGAACGGTCGGCGAGGGTCGCGGACTGCCGCGCCGGCGATCCTCCAGGTCCAAGCCCCCAGTGAAGGGTAGCGGGTCCGGAACGTAGGCATAGCTCGGACGACGCTTGGGCAGAGGCGGGCGGCGTAGGCGGAGGCGGAGGCGGGGCTGGGGAAACTTCGACTCCAGCGGGCTGAGTTGAGTAGGGGATGCCAGTGGAGGGACGATGATTTCGCTGAGCGAGATGTCGCCGTAGGCGGTGAGGGTGAACTCGTCGTCGTCGTCGTCCTCTCCCCATTGTGGCACACCCGACACCGTATCACGGCCGCGGTTAGTCGCCGACTGGAGATGAATGGATGGAGTGCCAGTGTGTGGGTCTGCTGGTGATAACAAGACTTCCAACTCATGGATCGGAGCGGACGTTTGCTTCAGTCGCGCGTCCGGATTGCCGAGAGATTTCTTTGGAGGCGGAGAGTCCTGTACAGCGTCGACGTCAGTAACAACGAAACGGACGCGAATGATGACACGTACCGGCAAGGCTTGGACCGGAGGAGTCAATACTGATCTGGTAGACATGATGGACGGCGGGAAGTCGACAGGGTGAATGACCGTTTAGCCTGCCTGCCAGGTTATTATACCTGCAGTTGTTTTGTGGGCGCTGTGTGGACATTCTCTGCTGTGCGAGACGGTCCACCACTGTCCACCGCTACTTTTGAGGGCTGACCACTCCGGTGGGGAAGGACGACGGGTATGTGACCCGTTTCAGGTGTGCTTCGTCAGTGCAACATTTGACATGACCAACGGCCTTGACGAAGCAGGCGCCCTTAAACGAGGTATTCAGGCGTTCTCGAGTCGAGGTGGAGGTTAATAACCCGGCTGAGAACGCGTTGGTCCACCTTGGTTCCTGCGGGACAGTGGTGAAACAGAGGCAAACACTCGATCAATTTCTTTTGTCATCCACAAACGTACTACTTTGGTTGTTTCCAACCGTATGCCCGCACGGGCGCAGCGTCGGCATCCTGTACGCTCAGAGGTACCAAACTGACCCACGTCTCCGAGTCTTCCTCGCCACTTCCCAACTCCCCAAGTCCCCTCAGATTCTCGCAAATGAGAACCCCACGCCCGAGCAGCGTCTCGTGCATCCCCCACCCGTGCTCGGTCGCTCCGTTTCCGTCTGCGGGCGTCTCGTCCGGACTGAGCACGTCCACGCCGACGATCTTGGCCCCGAGCGCGTGCAGTCCCGTCGCCACGTCCCGCGCGAAATAGGGGTGTGCAAAGTACCTCGGTGTGCCCCAGTGGGCGTCCCAGCCCGTCCAGAGCAGGACGACGTCCGCCTTGCCGTCCGCGCGCGAGCCGATGCCCGAGAGCGCCTGCGAGCCGCTAGTATTACCGTCGATCACGTCCGTCCAACTGATCATGCCGCGATCGCGCGCGAGATGGCGGAGGTCGAGGACGGCTGCGCGGCCGACGAACTGCGTGAGCGGGATCTCGTGCAGTTTCTGACCAGACGGGAAGAAGTGAAAGGGCGTGTCGACGTGTGTGCCTGTGCGAGTTGAAAGCGAGAGTGCGTGCACGCGAACGACGGTGTGCGGATCGGGTCCATCGCCGCAGAGAGGAACGCAACAGGCGACGTTCATTTCAAACCCGGGGTCTCCTGGGTAGGACGGCATTCCCTGGCGTAGCGGGTGAGAGAGATCGAATATCGTGCAGGGCTCCATGAATGAACCCAAGCGAGAAATTACAAAAGACAAACGGAGTACTCGATTTAGCTAACCCATCTGACCCACCCAGGCACTTCAGACACTTTCTGCAGCATCGTTCGCTGCGTCTACTTGCTTGTCCACGACCCAATCAGACTCCCGGACGCGAAACTCCATCGGGAAAATGATCCAGTTGAGGGCCAGCATCGTCAACCCATAGGGCTTACGAACCTGCGCTTCCCATCCTTCAGGAATGCGCTCGTCGAACAGCATCACGCGGAGGTCGTCTACCCGACCACCGAAAACAGTCGACATGAGCGACGCGCTGTACGACCGTCAGTCCACCACGTCGTAGAACAGGGAGCGGACCAAACGACGCACTTGGCACACGAAAAGACCCTGTGCGTGAATCGGAGGCTGTACTCCTTGTTGGCCACTTTGGCTTCAGCCCGACGCTTTCCCAGAATGCGAGACAGGTCTTTGTTCGTGAGAATCGGTTTGCCAGCGGCGTCCTTTCCACTGGCGAACGCCAAGAGTTCTTCGATGAACGCTGCATGCGGGGCGATTTGGTCGCGCTGCAGCGCCGCGTCAAGTCCTGAATTGAACAGAAGAGTCAACGATCTCGTCGACCAAACGGTGGAGAGGGTACGTGCGGGAGAGCGAAGCGTCGTGTTCGACCGCGTTGTGTGCATTGAGCTCTTCCAAGTCAAATGTGTCCGTATCGAAGTTTCTGTTGAGCATGCGAGCGATGTAGCGGCACGCAAAGTAGCAAAACGAAGGGCTAAAGTTGAACGTCGTACGAAGATGCTTGGGAGCTTCGGAGAACTTGATGCCTCTTCCGCTGCGCGGAAATATCCCTAAGTCACAATAAAACAGCAAGTCCGATCAGCGGCGAGCCAGTCATCGCAGCGATTATCACGAAGCGCGTACACACCATGATTAGCCATCGCGTTCAAGCATGGGCAACAGGATCGACTATCGCCCTCCTGTGGACGCCTGAATTCTGGCCAAAATCCTCCATGACCTGGGTTACCCTCAGGTATAACTTTTCCGACTGGACGATCAAACCGCACGAGGTTGCCTAACGTCAAAACGATATCCCAAGCGAAAATGCCTGCACAAAGGAAAACATTGGAGATTGGACCGACAATTTTCATTATGCGGTGTGAATGATGGGTCAGATGGCGGGAGGATGAATCGCACGACACCAGGGTGTTTTAATAAAGGCGGGAAAATCGAACGACCATATCAACGACACAACTAAGACGTCACCCAAGGTCGAAGGCGTCGGAAGGAATTATGCCAAGGAACAAAACGAAGCTCGTACACGTACCAACTCGCCGGACGACAGGGAGTCAAAGTTTTCATTAACGCTAGATATGGCGCTGCAGTTCCGACGTGCGACGTGGATGGACGGCATAGCATTTTTCAGACATGATTCCACTACTCGGGAACGTTGATGGACTAGGTAGTACGAGGGAATCAATTAGCTGTTACGGAATATACATGGCGGCGGTAGAACGTCCTCACCAATAGCCTTGGGGCGTGGCGTTTGTATCGATCAGAGCTGGTGCGCTTCCATGTAATGAAGTGGCTTTGGGACCCTCTCTCGCTCTGGCGTCACAATATTTAGAGAACGATCAACGCCGCAGGACTCAGAGTGACAATAGCAGTAGCGAACCCGGCACGCGACCGGCGGAAAAGGGAGGTTTCCGCCGCGTATCGGGACAGTTGGAACGACGCGAGGAAGCAGCGCTTCTCCTCGCTGTTTAGGGAAGGAGTCTACCTGGACTCGACTCGCGGGAATTACACGAGGGAACCCAGGACGTCTCGAGCGACACCGACATCGCGCGCCGAGAGACGAAGACCGCGAATCGCGGCGACGTGTTTTCTCGCGGCTACAGACACGTGGTCTCCTCGAGGACGGCTGATGCCCCTCCACTAAGTTTAAGTAACTTAGAATCTGTCTACAGAGATGGACGATCCACGCACTGCCGCCTGTTTCCGAAGGACCTCGAGGCGCAAATGCCAAAATATTGCCAACGTCGCCGTCGTGCGACGCATAGCGTATCTGCCAGTGGCGTCGTCGTTAGTCCTCCGAGGTACAAGTCAATGCGGAAGCGAGTTCGTGCCATGGATCGCGGGGGACGTGTAGTAGTGCGACGAGCCGCTTCCGAAATAGGAACTTCGAGCCTCATTTGTACGAAAGCCTTTAGCCGTCCCTTCCTCACTTCCAACCTTCTTCTGTTGATGTCGTTGATGGTTGTTCAATTTACTTATCGTCGAGGAAGCAGCGACTGGACGGCTGAATGCATACATCTTGGCTGTATCAGACGTTCAGCCGAATTTCTCGAACTGGTGCCGCCTTCTAAGATGTGAGTGACCTCAAACTGCAGTCGGACGAGCAAAACGCAAAGGCCAACGGCGAAGTCTGGTTATGGGGAACAACATGCAGAAGACGGTCAAATCGCACGAAGGCCCGAGCGACGTGGTGTGCATTGCGCTTCTCTCAGTTCTTTCTTGCTTCCTCAGACTGCCGTTAACCACAGAGACGCCATGCGGCTCTGCGCCTTTTGAGGTCGGAATTTCGTGCCAGGGGAGTCGATGCCTCGGACCTCGCGTAGGCATGTTTATCACCAGGTCCAGGCTTGCCCAGAGACTCGTGTGATATTCATGGATACTCGCTGCTCTGATCATAGTGAAGGAGCTGACCACTTGGTTGCAAAGATGGAGTTGCTTGTCGTGTTACTCTTGAGATGTAAATTCGTCGACATAGGAGTCAGTGCCCTGTCCCTGATTATTTTGTACACACTCGACTGCTGCTGTGTGTGTGGAAAAGTTGCTGAAGCTTTTCTGAGGCCAACATCTGGGTGAGCTTTCCAATACACCAAGTGTGCAACAACAATGTATGTATCTATGTAACCAAAGAAAAATCAATCCCAACAGAAGATCCAAGACTCTCCATGAAAAGAGGTATCATCAAGGTCAACACTATAGCTTCTGTAAGAAGAAATCACCAAAGAATGAACAGGAAGCTAGAAAGCATGTCTGTTCCAGGGAGCAATCCACCCAAAGCACCCAATCTTGGAAGAATGAATCCAGCCATCTTGCTTATAGAAATCACCAAAGGAAGCAAGTCCTCAGGTCTTCCATACTTGCAGGGGACCTGAGTCTAATGACTGTACATAAAGGTGTATGCCCATGATTTTTCAAGTTGTACAGCAGCATCAGTGACCCAGGTGTGAATATCAAATTCCTCTTGTGGAAGTGCAATTAAAAATTTAAATCCTTCAATGACACAGATTTGAGGGTTGGGGTACTTGTATTATTCACATACTGTATTTCATGGACACAACTTTGAACAAGATGGTAGGTCATTAATTGCCCCTGATATGAGAAGTGGATATTATAATTCAACCTTTGCATTTGGTAGACATAGGTATGCCTTAGGTGTACACAGTGTATTCAGATCTAATATATCTTATCCCTGATTCCTTGACCTATGATAAGGCAGCTCCTTTCTCATCCATAGTTGCTAATAAGTAATGAGCAGATTTTGTAGCAAATGTTTGAGTTTAGTCTCTTTGTTTATCCAGAAAATATAGGTACATGTTGTAGAACATGGCAAGTAGAATGTGAGGTTAGATCCAACAGGTGGTCCAAGACTCCCCAAATAAGGAACTGTCAATGTCAACATGGCAAATTCTGTAAGAAGTCATGATGAAACAATGAACAGGAAAATGAAATGCAGTCCTATGCCAAGGTGCAATCCAGCCAAAGTGAAACCCATCAGAAGATTGAATCCAGTTATTCCTCTCACACAAATCACCAAAAGAAGTAAGCTCCTGTATCTTCCACACTTTGATATTACAATCCAAAGATGCAGACACAATTCTGTCCCCATCAGGTGAACAGGCAACAGAAGTGATATAGCGTGTGTGTGCCTGGAAAGGGCCTGCCAGACATTGTCCAGTACTTGCACTCCAAATTCTGATAGTCTTGTCCCAAGAGCCTGAGATAACATGTGTACCATCAGGTGAGTAGGCAACAGAGCTAACAAGGCTTGTGTGCCCTTGCAATGGATCCACAACAGGCTGACCAGTGACTGCATCCCAAATTATAATGGTTTTGTCCTTTGAGCCAGAGACAATGTGAGCACAATTTGGTGAATAGGCAATGGTGGTAACAGCATCTATATGACCTTGAAGTGGATCTCCAACAGGTTGTCCAGTGGTTGCATTCCAAATCATGATGGTCTTGTCTGCAGAGCCAGAGGCAATGTATGTGCCATCAGATGAGTATGTGACAGAGTTGACTGCATCTGTGTGCCCTTCAAATGGACCTAAAGCAGGTTGGCCAGTCATTACACTCCAAACTATGATGGTCTTGTCATTGGAGCCAGATGCAATGTGTAACCCATCAGGAGAGTAGGCAACAGAGCAAACTCCTCCTGCATGTCCTTGAAATGATCCTGCAACATTTTGCCCAGTGCTGATATCCCAAATCATAATTCGGCCATTCCAGAAGCCACTGACAATTTGAAGGTTGTCTGGAGAGCAGGCAATAGAGCTGACCCCAGCCATGTCCCCCCTAAATGGACCTACTATGCATTTCCCAGAGGCTGCATCCCAGACTCTAATAGTTGTATCAGTAGAGCCAGAGATGAAATAAGAGCCATCATGTGAATATGCAACACAGGTGACATCCACAAAGTGACCTTGAAATGAGCGATAGGCAGCCCAGCCAGTAGTAGTATTCCAAACCCTAACAGTGTTGTCCTCAGATCCTGAAATAACATGGGCACCATTGGGTGAATAGGCAACAGAACTGATGGACCCTGTGTGCCCCAAGAAAGGCCCCACCACAGTACCAGAAGTGACTTCCCAAATGCCAAGTTTCCCAGGCCAGTCAGAGCCACCAAAGACAATGTGAGTACTGTCAGGGCCATAGGCAACAGAGGTGACTGGAGTTGAGTGTCCTAGAAATAGACCCATAGATTGACCAGTGACTGCATCCCAGATCCTGATGGTACAATCCAAAGAGCCAGAGACAATATGGACACCATTAGGTGAATAAGCCACAGAGCTAACAGGACCTTTATGTCCTTCAAGTGGATCTGCTACAAGCTGTCCAGTGGTTGCATTCCAGATCCTGACTGTCATATCCTTTGAGCCAGAGACAAGACACTTATGAGCAGTTGAATAGGCAATGGAGGTAACAGAATCTGTGTGTCCCAGGAGTGGACCCACCACAGACTGGCCAGTGGCTATATTCCAGAGTCTGATGGTCCTATCTTCAGAGCCAGAAGCAACATGAATGTTGTCAGATAAATAAATGACAGAATTGACATGATTTGTGTGTCCCTGAAGTGGACCTCCCACAGCTTGGGCAGTGGCTACATTCAAGGCCATGATTGTGCCATCAGAAAGGCCACAGATGATATGGGTGCCATCAGGAGAATAGGCAATGGAGCAAACAGAATGTGGAAACCAAAATGGACCTGCCACACTCAATCCAGTGACTGCATTCCAAACTCTGATAGTTTGGTCATTGGAGCCAGTGATGATTTGCATACCATCAGGGGAATAAGCCACAGAGGTGACACAGCCAGTATGCCCATGCAAAGTGTGAACCCCAGCTGGCCAGTTGGTAGGATGTCCTGAGGTGACTGAGACATGTTTTTGAAGGTGAAGAAGCCAGTGTTCACAAAGTGGGGAGTTGGTTGGGGTCTGGGGTATTGCTGATAGATAAAGATGAGGGGTGGATTCTCTGATGACTGGAGCAAACACTTGGATGAATTTGAATGCTTCTGATGCTAAAGTGGCAATTTCATGGTCCTAACAAACATCTTTCATTTAGCACTCATCATCTCTTATCATGGTGATTCTCACCTTGGCCCATTGCTTCAGAATTGTGCATGTCTCGAGGGCAAGCAGGATGGAAGATAGTGGAGAGGAAAGGGAGAGAAGGCTGATGGCTTCAAGCCAATAGGGGAGAAAGTCCTTGAAGAAGCTTGTAATCTCATTCAACAACTCTGGAGTACATTCAGTATATTGCAGGTGATGCATCCAGTATCGACATGAATACTCGAGATGTGGGGGAATGGCTTTGATGACTCGACCTGGCAGATCAGGAATGGCAGCATTAGGGACCCGAGAGTCTACAAGGTTGCAAATATTGAACTGGAGCTTATGTCGCATGCATGCGAGTAATACATGCCCCAGCGAAAGAGAATGTTGAGATTGAATGTGGACATGGAAGACTGAACTGCGGACATCATCCAGCAAGAAGTCGCGGAATGATGTGTGGAGGGGACGAATAGGTTTTTCTTCATCGAAAACTCCATCTAGCAATGATCCCATGGGTTTGACAATTGCTCGAACATTCAGGTCTCTGCCGAACAGAGTAGAGAGGGACGAAAGAGACAATGGCTCATTGAGCGAGAGTATAATGGCCATCACCATCCGAAAGCGCTCTCGAGTATCGTCGAGGGTGAATAGCTGACTTAATATAGTTTGGTATAGTTCATCCAATGAGTGACCGCCGTTAGCCTTGGCTCCTTGCAGGATTTTGTCCAACCGCTCGCCAGGATCAAGGCCAGCAGTGCCATCCCCTATGATAAAGTTGCACGCCGCAGACGCCCACTGGAAGAGATGTTGGGAATGACGAACAAGTAGCCGGCACCACTCCCCATCCGGCCAAGAAGATTCGAGTTCAGTATAGTCATGAAGCCAGTGATAGATGAACTTTTCAATATCTTGGTCGACGGTATCTTGGGGAATGTCGGCCATTTGTTTGTGAACGATACGAGGGCCAGGCGGAAGTGAGGAAAGGATGTCGCTTTCCGGACGAGCGGTGATGAGGACACGAAGATTGGCAGGAAATGCGTTTTCCACAATTTGTTTGGTTATGGCGCGCAGAAGTTGTCGGCGGCCCGCCGGATCGCCGCTTTCGTCCAGGGCGTCGATGACAATGACCAAGGGCCCGATGGCGTCAAGATTCCTGCTAGGTTCAACGATGAGCTTCTCGAGTTGCTCGAAGGGTGACTGCGACATGCGAAGCGCGCGATCCTCTTTTACGACCTGCCAAAGAGCAGATCGGTACAGGGGATCGTGATCAGCGAGGTCACGCGCGATAGTGCTGAAGAGGTTCTGCGGATTCCGTCTCGCAATGTCGGTCCTGGAGAAGCAGTACGACGAACCCAGGCGCTTCTGCCCGTCATACAGGCGAGCAATGGTATGCGCCACTGCGGACTTGCCCGATCCGGCGACGCCGGTGAGTACGCACACCTGTGGGGCGTTTTGATCGAGATTGTTGAGGATGCCACAAACATCGCAGAGGAGGGTTTCGCGCGTCCCTGGAAGGCATCCCTTCTCTTGTGCATACCTAGCGCCAGGCGCATACGGCATGTCGTTCAGGTCAATGGATTCCGCTATAATTCAGTCAGCTGAATCTCTGTCCATTCTCCCGAGACGGTGGGCATACCAATAGGTTCTACCAGATTCATTACACGAAACACGGTGATCCCGGTCTGCATGGCGACTCCGTCCAGAAAAGCAGTTTTGAGTTGTCGGAATTTTTCTTCGAAAGCCTGAATTCTTGTGTCGATATCTGATATTGTGTACTTCGCGGTCCGAATCCCTAGCTCGAAGTCAGTAGAGGGTCATCTGAGGTTGGTAGCGACTGACAAAAGTTCCTTTGTTTGGCGTAGTCGGTAAGGAAGTATCCACACTCCGTCACTTGTTGGATCAAATAGGTGATAGTTTTGGAGTGTGCCTTGATCGCCTTCAAAGGCTCAGAGTCGTGGACGAACACAAAGACATCGCTCATCGTCTCCGCTAGGCGAATGATGTTGCCGTCGCGATTCTTCTGGTCTACAAGTACCTGTGTTAATCATCAGTGACAGCCTGAACATCGAGCGATGGACACACCCGACTTGCGGCCGATACGACAGACCAGGCCATCGAGCTATAAGGATGGATCTGTGGGCATTCAGTCCGAAGCTAAGTCAAGACGCTGGACACCAACTACCTCTGCGATGGCGGTCACGATCTTGTTGAACAGATCAATTCTTTGCAACAGAACTTCCCACGTAGCCTGGAACGCCGTTTTTGCGCGAATATCAACTGCTGTGCTCAATGGCCCGACGGCTGCGGGGGCGAAGCTGAGTGAGTTCAGTGCATCGGTCGCCCTAGCGACGGCGTCCGTAGCTCGGCGTTCGTCTGCACCACCGTTTTTGCGAAACTCAGTTGCCAACGTAAACTTGATTGTGACTGCCGCAGTATCGTGGCCATCGATGGTATTCCCGACAAGAGCGTCCTCGAAAACTTTGATTGCAAAGCACGTGTCAGCAGGACACGACTTGAAGGGGTATCCCTTCGTACCTCCAACCTTCAATTTCTCCAATAACCCGCCGACAGTGTCCGTGAGTGCTCCGATAAGTTCGTGCTTTCCGATGTAGCGTTTCTGGTAAACCTTGGCGTGGAGGACAGAATAATCGTCCCCGTCACTGGCGACACTCAATTCCCCGACATCAAGCGAAAGATGAGCACCTACAAACAGAGCTGTGTCTTCCAAGAAGTTACATTCTTTGTTTCCTTTGCGCTGTCCGTCGAGCAGGAGACATCGGCCACAGTGAAATTGACGTAGAACTGTCTAGCAACCGGAATTTTACGCTGCGCACGTGTGCGAAGTTCGATGTCTGAGAGAAAAGTGGATTCACATGTCAAGAAAGGTGTGATCCTCCGAGCCCACCTTTGATGGTGATTGTTTTTGTCCTAGACCGACGTTGAATACATTCAGGACGCAATCGAGAAGGTAGTCGATACACATACATGGTGCTTTGAGCTGGACTGCCTGGATTCATGATGTTACAGGTGAGGGGGAGCGAGGAGAGAGATGGTGAGCGGAGGTCGGGAACGAAAAACCAGGGTTGCGACGTGGCCACTGGACAACCAGGCACGTGTCGACAGCATGCGCCTTTGTGTTCCTGAGTGCCTGGAACCAAATCGATTGACGGGCTCTAAGACTATGAGCTGTAGAGTCACTACCGTTGATGTGATACCGTACTGACCACAATGTTGACCAAGGTGTCTTGCCAGTCACTGGGAACTAGTTTGATGGCCTAGTACAAGCAGAATTGAAGTCGGTCACGAACCATGGAATGGTGTGATCAACGTTCCAAACCCACCGTCCATCTCACGCCAGTGTTAGCATTACGATCCGTTTGACGAGGAGGCGTGAATACCGTCGGCCAATTTGGTAGTAACTCGACAGCGGAGTCGCTTTTTTCACCTACCTGCCACACGGGCCCCCTCACCGCCCCAAAGCCATAAGCCATGTCCGAATCCACCCACGAACGCCGCCTCGCCGCCCTCAACGCCGAAATCCGAGCCCTCGAAGCCGAAAACGTCGCCCCGAAGCCCTGGACGCTCATCGGCGAAGCATCGGCGCGCGTACGCCCACTCGACGCCCTCCTCGCGCACGACCTCGAGTTCGACCGGACGGCCCGCGTAGCGCCCATCGTCACCGAAGCCGTCGTCGCCGCCCTCGAGGAGCGCATCAAGGCCCGCGTGCGCGAGGGCCGGTTCGACGACGTGCAGCGGCGGTCTGCCCCCGGGGACGCCGTCGCCGCTGCGTACATTCCCTCGCGCGCCGCCGAGCTCCAGGACACCAAATCCACACAGTCGCTTGCGCAGATCTACGAGGGCGCGTACGTCGCTGCCCAGCCCGGCGCGGCGGTCGACGATCGCGATGGTCGGCTCCAGCGCGAGCACGAGGAGATCACGCGCGCCTGGGAGGGGATATGCGCCAAGCTCGACGCGCTGTGTAACGCGCACTACGTGCCCAAACCGGTGAGTCGCCTCGTCGACGTTTCTGCGGTGTGCATGCTCATGGTCGAGCGAAGCCGAAAGCGACGATCACGACCGTGTCGGACCTCCCGGCCGCATCCCTCGAATCAGCCCTTCCCACTACTCGTTCGCTCGCGAGTATGCTTGCTCCCGAGGAAGTTCTCGCTCCTACCACCTCCGCCGACGTGCGCGCCCGCAGCGAGCTCACTCCTGCCGAAAAACGTGCACGGCGCGCCAAGGAACGCAAAACCAAAAAGCGTCTGCGCGACGCGCTCGCCCGGGCTGCGGACAAGGCCAAGGCACCCAGACGAAAGAGCGCCAAGGAAGAGAAGAAGGCGGCACTGGAGAGTCTCGTCAAGTCTGGCAGGGGTGTCACCGTTGTCGGAAAAGCCGGCAAGATGCGAAAGACGGACAAGTCGGTGAAGAAGCAAACGTGATGTACCCGGTAGCTTGCTTGGACTGTGTGTCGGTCCTTGTCCTGTTTTCCCCTCTGCTCATATTCACTATTCTCAGCAGGAGACTGAGCATGCCAATGTCATAGCGCTCCCCAGCGAGGCCTTTCTAGCATCTCATACGAGCACAACCCCGTACCAGGTCGCTCCGAGTATGATAGAGGAAGAACCAAAAGTATCACAAGGGAATGCTAGTCAGATGATCAGATCGTGGACGAAACATTGTAGTCGATCGAAATCTAGAAATGATGCTATTGAAACACGTATTCAATGGAGGATATCAGTCTGCAGGACCTTCTTCGCGCTGAGCTAGTAGTAGCAGTATATTAACTTTCGTCAACCGTAGCATGGGTAACTTTTGTTCGGCCGATGCCCTCTCAAAACGCGATCACCACCGCCCAGTCCTTGGTGATCCCGACAGCCGGGTCCTTGACGACGACCACGCCCGCCTTCTCGCCCTGGCTGGGCTCGTACGTCCACTCCAGCACGCGGGTCTCCCCTCCTTGCACCACCGACACCCTCGCCGGGCGCGCATCCACGCCCACTACCACCACGCGCTCGACCCTCACCCCAGCTTCCTCCATCTCCCTCGCGACCGCGTTCCCAGAAAAGTACCCGGGCGCCATGTCCGGCACCGAGGCCGCCAGGTCCTCGCTCCGCACGACGATCTCCTTGGCTTTCTTCTGCTGCTGCTTCTTCCCCTTGCCTTTGGCATTCTCCTCGTGGGTCGTCGTGGCTTGGAAGCCGCGCCAGACTAGCTCGCCGCGCTGGTAGTTGTACCCTTGACCGTCGTCGAGGTAGAGCTCACCCCTTGCGTTGCCGTGGACGTCCAGGGCGACGCGCAGCGTGAAAGGGTCGTGTTTCATCAGAGGAGAAGATCGCCGGGGTCGTTCGCGGGTCGCGAGGATGGACCCGCCGCGAATGAGCATCGGGATTTGATGGAGCGCTGCAGGGACGGTGACCGTCCGACCGGTATTTTCAGGCGTCAACGGACGGTAGGCAGTGTTAGTGATGTAGTCGTAGTAGACTTGTGCGTCGGAGAGATGGAGAGAAGTAGAGGTCGTTCCTTTCGTGGTCACCGGCTTGACCAAAAGACCAGATGACCCGAGGTAAAATTGGTCATCGATCCCAAAGCCTTGCTCGTCGTCGGGGAACATGACGTATTGGGGACTGTCCACGGTGATTTTCAGTACCGACTATTGTTCAAAGGCAGCAGATGCCTACCGCAGGATGGGTGCACCAGACAAACTGCTCTCCCTGAATGCGGTGTACCAAATCGGCAACATCGCATATCGCAACCGCAGCATGTCTTTAATCATCCCCTTGTAGGGCTCGTCCAGTAGATATGGTTCACGGCGCTTCGTGTCGATGTGCGCATGGGCTCGGAAGAAGGGCGAGAAGATACCGACGCCGTACCACCTGACGAGCAGCTCTGGATCGGGATTACCGAAGAAGCCACCAACGTCAGCTAGAAATCAGTCAGGACATATCATCCGTAGACATGACACAGGACGACGCACATCCAGAGAACACCATTCCGGCGATGCCGTTGGAAATGACCATCTTGACACCCACAGCCATATGTTCCCATGTACCCATGTTGTCACCAGTCCACATCGCCGCAAAGCGCTGAGTACCGGCGTAATAGGAACGGGTCAGCACGAAAGGGCGCTTTGGAGGGTCAGAGCGGTGATAGAGGGCGTTGAAGGTTTGGTTGGCCTACGAAGACAGTGAGCGAAACCCAGCAAATCCGTGGACATACGCACGTAAAGCATGCCATTGATATTGTGCACGTCTCTGTGTTCCCATCCGCCATAATGTAGGTTGTCCCTCGGCATCGAAATCTCTGGACCGTTGAACACCGACGGCTGTATGCCAAGTCAGACCATCCATTGGACTCGGATTGTGGTAGTGACGAACCTCGTTCATGTCGTTCCAGATTCCAACGTTCTCTGTGCTTGCCGTCCACGACCAAGAACCATCGACGCTCTTGGTCTTGAACAACTTGACCCACATGTCCCAGCTCTTGGGATTGAAGAAGTCGATCCACGAGGAGGAACCAGGCCAGCACCATCTGTCAGGCATAAGATCAACGCCGGATGAAGCACATGGTGAGAACAACGAACCCTTCGTATTCGCCCTCTCCTGACTTGGGCTTGACAAGGACGTCGAGATCCGAAGCAATTTTGTAAGCGGGGTAGCCGGACTCGCGTTTGAGATGGGGGTCCACGATGACGACCATCTATGCACCGTCAGACATCAGTGAGGGACCGGAGAGGACGAGACAAACCTTGCGTTCTTTGGCTTCCACGTCAGTGATCATCTCGACCGGATCGGGGAACGTCTTCTCGTCCCACATGAAGTACTTGTGTCCCTCGGCATACTCGATATCGAGCCAAAAGACGTCGACGGGGATGTCCTCCTCATCGAACCTCTTCTGTACCCCCCTGACGTCCTCGCTGCTGACATAGTTCCAGCGACATTGGTGGTATGCGAGGGAGTACAACGGAGGGAGCATGGGCGCGCCGGTGAGACGGGCATACTGGGCGAAGACGGATGCAGGGTCGGGACCTGGAAGAATGAAGACGTCGAGGATGCCAGATTCAGATATCCAATGTGTTTCTGTGCCAGCGTTCTTCTTTCCGACGTCGATCCAGGTGTCGCTTCCGATGGCGTTGAATACTGCGACGGTACTCTTTTTGCCGTGGGCGTGCATCAAGGGAATGGCGCCATAGAGGGCAACGGAGGAATCTGCGAGGTATTCGAAGACGTCCAAATTGTAGAGTCTGTAAGGGTCTGAATAGGCAGCGTCTGGACCAGTGGTGGAAGGGAGGGAGAGGTTGGTGGCATGTTCAGGGATGCCGTAGACGTGGCGATGATTAGGGAAGGTGATGTCGAGGGAGAGCGATTCGGGGCCTGTTAAGGATGAGCTGAGAATTCGAAGTGAACGACGCGGGATGTCACCTTTTGGCTTTGAGTCTGTCCAAGTGGACCAGGTCTCTTCCCACCACGCGTCCTGCTCGTCGCCCTCGAACCAGGCAGCGTTATTGACCTGCAAAGGAACCTGTTCGCCTTCGATCTGGGGAGGCTGCGATTCCTGCTTGGTCCTGAAATGTTCCATGTGGAGCAGACCGCGACCGTTGAGGACGACCTGCTCCTCGCCGTTGGTATAAAAGGTGACCTTGAGAGGGTTGTACTGCACGACGACCTCGAAGGTGGTGCCATTCCAGCTATATCTGGTGCGGGTCTCTTCTTTTCCGACGAGCCACCTGACGTGACCGACCTTGCTGAGAGGCGGGTCGCGAACGAGAGCCCAGGAGGCTGCTTCGTTGTAGCGTTTGCGGATGCCAGAGAGCTCGTCCATCTGGACACGTATGACGCCGTCGTCGTGTGCCCTGACATGGAGGGTGAAGCTGGCGTGGGGGTGAATGGCCGACTTGACGACGGCGGTGAAGAAGGAGTCGACGGGATCGCGGAGGATGGAGGCGGGGTCGATGTAGTACGGGGACTGCCACGACTCGGCGGCGGCGTGCGCGCGGGCGGAGAGAGCCCGGCCGCGACGACAGAATCCGGACTGGTCACATGTCTTGAACGAGTCGCGCTTGAACGCGAGCGTCGACGTCGACGCCAGCAGCGCCACGACGAGCACCCCCAAAGACCGCATCGTGTGCACGGACCAGCGGCCAGTAGCACTCAATACCATACCGACAAATGACATAATCCATTACCACGCCTCGAATGCCACGGCCCGGATCGGCGCGCCGTCGCACCCCCCGATCTTGACTGGCAGCAGGCTCACGATCGGCCTCGTCATCCCGAGCACCTCCTCGACCCCCCTCAGATTCTCCGCGATGACCCCTCCCGCGCCGAGAATGACCTCGTGCGCGCTGACTCCCTCCGCCTCGGCCTCCCCGACCCGCATCTCGTCCGGCCCGAGCGTGTCCACCCCGATTGCCCTCACCCCGCGCTCTACCAGCCTGCGTACCACCTCCGGATCCAGAAACGGGTGCTCTCCGTATTCTTCCGTCCCCCAGAAGCGCGACCATCCCGTGCAGAACAGCACGATGGCCCCTTCCCCAAGCTGGTCCGAGCACCCTTCCACGTCCTCCCACCCGATCCGTTCCCGTGCTCTCTTGCCCCGCACGTCCACCACCACAGCCCGTCCGATAAGACCACGCAAGTCCAGCTCGTCGATTGCCAGTCCGTCCCCGATGAAGTGCGACGGCGCATCCAGATGGGTGCCCGTATGCGACCCAAACGAGAGCGCCGTCACCTGCCTCTTGTCTGGCACCTTGTACGACGAAAACGCTGGGTGCCCAGGCCAGATAGACATCCCCGTCGCATTCAGCGTGTGGGAGAGGTCGATGATATGGAACGCCATGATTGTTGTTTGACAACCGTTGGGTCACCTCGGCTGCGGTCCATATATCAGAGCAGAAACCGTAAGGGGTTTAGGTCCTCCCAAAGACGATTCGGCCGAACCTGCCTTGTTTAGCACGCTCGGCTCCAGGTCTCAGATTGCTATGTCATCCCGTGGTCTAGATACGCAAAGCCTCCATTCCCCCGGTGCATTACCTACATCCCCGTCGAGGGTTCTCAGCCGTCCAAAACAAATACTGGAACTTAGCTGCCTCAACGGAACCAGCTGGGTTCTTGATTTGCCCGCCACGTCTCATTGTTCATCCTTGTACTCGTAGAATCCTCTGCCACTCTTTTTTCCCAACCACTTTGCATCGACCATGCGTTCGAGCAGAACCGATGGCCGGTACTTCGAGTCAGACGTGCCTGTGTAGAGTGTTTGCTGTATCGATAGACAGGTGTCGAGACCAATGCTACGACATTTCATCAGAAACTTTAGTTTCCTCAGACCGTCACTGCGACTTACAAATCAGCTGGAAATAAACATCAAAACCCACCGGCAAACGCGACTACTGTGGAGGACTTACCAAGTTGGAGTGGGCCCATCGGGTGTGCCATCCCTAGTCTGAACGTCTTGTCAATGTCATCTCGTGTTGCAACACCCTATGAATAGACCAGTCAACTGCTGTCTCCACGTGACATTTGGCACCGACCTTTTCCAGGCACATGATCGCCTCGTTTATAAAAGGCATCAGGAGAGCATTCGACACGAAACCAGGGACGTCTTGGGATGTCGTGACCTCTGACGGAGCGGTCAGCTGCTAGCGCGCGACATAAATAGACCTCACCTTTACCACACGCCTCCGCGAAAGCACGCGCCCGGTCAAGCGTGTCTTTCGACGTTTGCACCGCAGATATCAGTTCGACCAGTTTCTACAAACAAACGAGGTTCACGTTTTCTTCCTCCAAGCACAACACCGTAACGCACCATCACCGGCACCGGGTTGAAGAAATGGAGTCCTACGACGGCCCCACGTCAGCCTCGCTCGCTCCGGTACCCGCGCCCGCGCCCACACTCACCCACGACCCGACCCGAGACTCGCTTTCCCGCCTCCGACGCCGCATTCACCCCCTCGGGTACGACCGCGCCCGCGATCTTGGTAATGCTGATCGACGACGTGTTGCTCGCCAAGATAGCCCCCTCGTTCACCGTCTCCCTCAACGCTCTAAACAACCCCTTCTTCAGCTCCACCCGCTCCGACACCGCCTCGACGACCATGTCGACGTCGCGCAGTTCCGCGAGCGCGTCCACCGCGCGGACGCGGTCCTTGGCCTCGGCGGCTTCGGTCGGGGTCAGTCGGCCCTTGGACACGTCTTTAGCGAGGAGTGTGGAGAGGAAGGAGAGTGAGTGGGAGAGCTGGGACGGGGAGGCGTCGTGGAGGAGCACGGGCACTTTGGCGCGAACAGCGGAGACGAAGGCGATGCCCGTGCCCATCTGGCCCGCGCCGAGTACGCCCAGTTGACGGATCCCGTGCGCGATCGACATGCTGGTGGTTCGAGAGCGACTTGTTCCCGAATCACGCGCTACTCACGTCACGTGCCATGTGTTTCCGGGCCTCGCAGCGCTTGTCGTCGCACACCTCGGACCAGCTCGTGTCCGTCACTTTGGTTCCTAGCTCGACAGGAAAATATACGTCGCTCATCCAGATTTCTCGTTTACCGTCGTCGTTAAACCTAAAGTATCATGAATCAGACTTCGAGTTTCCGCAAGAACGTTTATGCACCTGTGATGATTTGTCGTTGCCTTCACTCTCATTGTCGCCACTGTCACCAGACAGCTTGATTGTCTGCGTGGATACTCGAACGCACGAGCTTTCTTCACGGGCTCTCTTTATTTTGTCGCGCACTTCAGAGGCATCAAGACGACATCGCGCAGACGCGTTACAGGAAAAATGATCCAGAAACGAGCGCTGAGACCGCTCAAGGGCGACGTTGGCCGGTAGGATGATTCCCTGTTCGCGTTTGCGCCATCCGTTGAACGATCCGTCGCTGGATAGATCTCTTCAATAAAATAAGGCTAAGCGTGGTGGACGATGGTAAGGTGGGTGCTTTCCACAATTTTTGGGACTCATTGGTCGCGTTGATTTTCGGGCGTTGCTCGTTTCACTACTGCGTATGCTTCGGGCTGAAGATGTTACTGTGTCATCGTGATGGTTCCACGGGAAATGACACGAACGTACAGTGAGTCATGCATTTTTTTTTCCTTTCCTATTTGTTCTTTGTCGTCGTTTGTCGCGCCAAGCTTTGATATCGGTTCTACACTAGGAACAAGCGACGTTAGACCAAGTACATCCAGACCGAGATGACCTCACGCACGACTTGGCGTCGACGTGTCATTCCGTCTGACTGAGAGAGACAGCAGGTGCGTTATCAGCTCTTGCACAATGCACACATCTCGCCTACTATTCGCTGTCTCTGATAACACGCTTGGCGATCTGGAATTTGCGCACACGATCGCCCAGATCACCTGTAGCTAGTCCTAAAGTGTCTTTTTACACTGGCCCTGTCAGGCTCGGTCTCTGTCCTGGACAAGTAGGCTCCTCTTTATTGATCTAAAGTAGATTTGCTGCAATACAAGGTTATCCATGGAAGAGGCAACATTGAATATAGTACATAGGAATCAGTTCCAACATGAGGTCCAAGACTCTCCAAAGAAAGGTTTAGTGCTGATATCAACCTGGTAAATTGGGCGAGAAGATATCACTAATGAATGTATAGCAAGCTGAAAGGCATTTCTGTTCCAAGGAGCCATCCAACAAATGTAGCCAATGTTAGAAGAGGAAACCCAACCATCCTCCTCATGGAAATCACCAAAAGAGCCAAGAAGGGATGTTTTCCATACTTTGATAGACCTATCAAAGGATCCAGAGACAAGATGATTGCCATCAGGGGAGCAAGCAATTGAATAGGTGACATCATTATGCCCTTGGAATGGCCCTCCCACACATTGTCCTGTATTGGCATCCCAAATCCTGATAGTCTTGTCCAATGAGCCTGATGCAATGTACCTTCCATTAGGAAAATAGACAACTGAAAAAATTGAATCTGTATGGCCTTCCAATGGACCTGCAACACATTGACCAGTTGTAACATCCCAAAGCCTGATGGTTCTGTCCTCTGAGCCAGACACAATGTGAATTCCATCAGGAGAATAGGCAACTGAGCGGACTTGGTCTGTGTGCCCTCTTATCACTGCAACACAGTGGCCAGTAGTTACATCCCAAATCCTCACAGTCTTGTCTGCTGAGCCAGAGGTAACATGAATGCCATCAGGTGAATAGGCAATGCAGAAGATAACAGATTTGTGTCCCACAAATGGACCAGCAGTGCATTGCCCAGAGGTTACATCCCAAACCCTGACAGTTCTGTCCACTGAGCCAGAGATGATATGAGTTCCATCAGGTGAATATGTAACACAGTAGACTTGATCTGTGTGCCCTTGAAGTGGACCTGTCACACATTGTCCAATGATTGTATTCCAGATCCTGATAGTATGGTCCCCAGAGCCAGAGACAATATGTATCCCATCAGGTGAATAAGCAACAGACCAGACACAAGTTGTGTGTCCTTCCAATGGACCACCAACACATTGGCCTGTGGTTGTGTTCCAGATTCTTATAGTCTTGTCCCAAGAACCAGATGCAAAGTGGATAGAATCAGGTGAAAATGAAACAGAAGTGATCATGTCTGTGTGTCCATTGGGTGGTTTGTTTTGAGATATACCAATGTTTGCATTCCAAACTTTAATGGTTTTGTCTCCAGAGCCAGATATGATGTGAGCCCCATCTGGTGAGTATGCAACAGAAAAAACAGGGCCTGTGTGCCCTTGGAGCGGATCTACCACACACTGGCCACTAGTAACATCCCAGATCCTGATGCTAGGATCCTTTGAGCCAGAGGTAACATGTTTACCATCAGGTGAATAGGCAACAGAAAATATCCGGCCCACATGCCCTTGGAATGGCTCTCCTACAAAGTGTCCAGTGCTCATTGCCCAAATCCTAACAGTCTTGTCCCAGCAGCCAGAGGCAATCTGTTTGCCATCAGGTGAACAGGCAACAGACCAGAAAATGTTTGGTCCTATCATGGGTCCTGCAACACATTGGCCAGTAACAGCATCCCAGACTCGGATGGTCTTATCTTGTGAGCCAGACACAACATGGGCACCATCAGGAGAGTAGGCAACTGAGCAGACTTCATGTGTGTGCCCCCTAAATGGACCTACCACACACTGTCCAGAGGTTATATTCCAAACTCTTATGGTCTTGTCTGCTGAGCCAGAGGTGATATGGGTACCATCAGGTGAAAAGGCCACACTGTTAACACGAGATCCATGACCCTGAAATGGTCCTGTGGCAATCTGACCAGTGGTGGAATTCCAGACTATGATGGTGTAATCCCAAGAGCCAGAGGCAATGTGTGTCCCATGTGGTGAATAGGCAATAGAGGATATAACACCAGTATGCCCTTGGAATGGACCTGCTACACATTGTCCTGTGGTTGCATCCCAGACTCTGACAGTTCTATCCCAAGAGCCAGAGGCAATATGAACACCATCAGGTGAACATGCAACTGAAAAAACTGTATCTGTGTGTCCCTGTAAGGTATAAATCTCTGCTGGCCATACACTTGGAAATCCTGAAGTGACTGAGTCATGTGTTTGGAGATGGTTGAGCCAGAGTTTACAAAGAGGAGAGCTGGATGGGGTTTGGGGCATGGCTGACAGATACAAGTGGGGTGTTGATCCTCTTAAAACAGGAGAAAATACTTGGATAAATTGGAATGCTTCAGATGCTAGGATGCCAATTTCTCGGTCCTATCATCATCTTGTTTAGTACTTGTACCCCTTATCATTGAGAATCTTACCTTGCCCAGTTGCTTCAGAATTTTGCATGCCTCTAGAGCAGACAGAATAGGTGACAATGGAGAGGAGAGGGAGAGAAGGCTGATGACTTCCAACCAGTAGGGGAAGAAAGATGTGAAGAAGAGAGTAATGTCATCCAACAAGTCTGAAGTACAATCAACCAGTTTCATGTGGTGCATCCAATATTGACATGAGTAGGCAAGATGGGGAGGAATAGCATTCTTCACTCGAGCCGGGAGACCAGGGGCAGCATTATTATGAATCCTGGAGTCCTTCAAGTCGCATATGTTAAACCTGAGCATGTTGCGCATGCAAGCAAGCAATGCTTGTCCAAGGTGAAGGGAATATTTGGGTAGGATGGGAACATAGAAGACTGAACTGCGAGTTTCGTCAAGTAAAAAGTCGCGAAATGAGCTGTGGAGAGGACGAATGGGTTTTCCTTCATCAAACACCCCATCCAGGAGTGACCCCATGGGTTTTATAATTGCTCGAACATTGAGGTCCTTGCCGAACAGGGCAGAAAGGGAAGTGATGGACAGTGGATCGTGAAGCGCGAGTATGATACCCATCACCATCCGAAAGCGGACTCGAGCACCATCCAAAGTGAAAAGTTGATTTAGTATGGTCCTGTACAAGTTGTCCAGACGATGACCACCTTCAGCGCTGTTCGCTTCCAAGAGCTGGTCCAGTCGCTCGCTTGGGTCGAGTCCAGCAGTGCCTTCCCCTTCGATAAAGCTACAAGCAGTGGATGCCCACTGGAACAGATGATCAGAATGGCGAACGAGTAGCTGACACCACCCTTGGTCTGGCCAGGATGAGTCGAGTTCCGCGATGTGACGAAGTGAATGATAGATAAATTTCGCGATATCCTGATCAATGATCTTGTCCGGGATGTCGCCCATTTGCTTATGGACGACATGTGGGCCAGGCGGGAATGCAGCAATGATGTCGCTTTCCTGGCGAGCAGTGATGAGAAAACGAAGGTTGGCCGGGAGAGTGCCCTCGGTGATGTGCACGGAGAGCACGCGTAGAAGTTGTCGACGACTGACTTGATCCCCACTTTCGTCAAGCGCATCGATGACAATAACTAAAGGCCCGATAGGGTGAAGGAGTTTGCTAGGTTCGATGACGAGCCTCTCGACTTGTTCTGCCGGTGACTGAGACGTGCGAAGCGCCCGATCATCCTTGACGATTCCCCAGAGGGCGGTCTTGTACTGGGGATCGTGATCAGAGAGGTCGCGCGCGATGGTGCTAAAGAGATTTTTCGGGTTACGGATCGCTATATCAGTCCTGGCGAAACAATACGAAGACCCTAGCCGCTTTTGCCCGTCGTATAATCGAGCGATTGAGTGAGCTACGGCAGATTTACCTGACCCAGCGACGCCAGTCAGCAAGCAGACTCGCGGCGCGTACTGGTCGGGACTGTTCAGGATATCACAGATCTCTTGAAGGAAGGACTCGCGCGTTCCTGGCAGGCACCCTTTCTCTCTCTGAAACCTGGCTCCAAACGCATACGGCATGTCATCCAGGGCGATTGACTCCGCTGTTCCAGGCCCGTGAATGTTTAGATTATAAGATGAAGATCAACCTTACCAGTGTCATCGACGACGTTCATCATACGAACGACAGCGATCTCGGTCTGTACTACCACTCCCTCCAAGAAGGCGGTCTTCAGCTCTCGAAATTTGTTTTCGTAAACCTCAATCCTTGCTTCGATATCAGAGATTGTGTATTTTGCTGTTCGAATCCCTGGATGGATGTCAGCCACATTCGCGCTGGAGTAGCGGTGACTGACAAAAATTCTTCTGTGTAGCATAGTCGGCAATGAAGTACCCACACTCTGTCACCTGCTGAACCAGGAGTGTGATGATGCTGATGTGCGCCTCGGCTATCTTTAGCGGTTCTACATCTTTCACGAAGGAGAAGACATCGCTCATTGTTCCCGCCAATCGATCGATCCGGACGTCGCGATTTTTCTGCTTGACGAACACCTATTGGAAAATCAGGGATAGAACGAACATCGTGCGACAGACAGACCTGGTTTGCAGCCGAGATGACAGACCAGGCCAGCGATGCATATGGGTGGATCTGCTGAGTATTAGATCGTGGAAGATATCGAGATCGTAAGCGACAAGATACCTGTGCTATACCAGTCACGATCTCGTCAAATAGCTTCATCTTCTCCAGGAGAATCTCGAACACCTGACCCTCGTTCACGACGTCGTCGCCAGCGCCAGCAGCTGAATTCAGTAGTCCAAGGGCTGCGGGACTAGGATTTGCCGCATTGAGGGCTTCTGTCGCCCTGCGAACAGCATCGGTGGCTTGAAGCTCATCCGCGTGGACGCCCCCACGCAGTAGAGCATCCATTGTGAACTTGATCGTAATCCCAGGAAGATCGGACCCATCGGACGTATCATTGGGCAGCCAGTCTTCTAGTACTGTGATAGTAGATCTGATGTCAGCGGAACATGCCAAGCACGATATCTCCATACCACCATCCTTCAATTTCCTCGATATTTCACCGATGCTGTCGGTGAGAACTCCAACTAAGCCGTCTTTTCCAATGCGGTGTTTCTGGTAAACCCTGATGATGAGGACGGAGCGGTCGTCCACGTCACTGACGACATTCGGTCATCGAACGTGTAACAAAGAACGCGTGACGTACAAAAAGAGAGGTTCATCCCAAGAGGTACGATTATTGACTTCTTTTGCACTGCGGATCGACCGGGACTCATCGCCAACAGAAACCCGAAGGTAGAACTGCCTCGCGACAGGAAGCTTGCGACGCACTAGAGTACTAAGCTCGATGTCTGAAAGGGAATTCAATCAACGTCAGATGATATGGGGTTGCAATCCCACTTTTGATGGATATCTTTTTTGCCGCCCTTGCACCACATTCAGCCAACATTCAGTAACGAGACAAAGGGTATGCATACGGGATACTTTCAGCTGGATTTGGTGCATCCATGGCGTTGTGGACGAGGCTGATGTGCTCGATCAGCGGGAAGAGTATTGAATGTGTGTGTGAGGTAGAGGTTCAACGTGTCAAAGAGGCACAGGCACGGTCGCAGGCTCGCAGCAATCATTTAGACACACGTACGGCGACAACCGGGACAAACACGAATCTTGATTGATATTACAGCAATTTTCATATCGATAGGCCATCACATCGAAAGTACACATACAGGCTGACTTTGAACCTTGGCTGGCCGAATTTTGCCGAGAGTTCACAGAAATCATGACCAGTAAAAATTCTGCCC
>JBBPLT010000047.1:0-111116 GCA_038089955.1 Strobilomyces dryophilus | reverse complement strand
GGCAGGGAGTCCAAGTTTCGGAGCAGCAAGAGTTTCGCCAGTCGTTTAACCTGGAGGGGAATTCCAGTCTTCAATTGACAAATATCAAGCAGTCAATCCTCGCGTACAGAGGTGATACTCTC
The DNA here is from genome assembly GCA_038089955.1 of Strobilomyces dryophilus. Classification (NCBI taxonomy): domain Eukaryota; kingdom Fungi; phylum Basidiomycota; class Agaricomycetes; order Boletales; family Boletaceae; genus Strobilomyces; species Strobilomyces dryophilus. The sequence goes on along the minus strand of JBBPLT010000047.1, from coordinate 110,994 downwards.
GAACCTTACTGGATGGACAAGGAAGCTGGTAAGTCCGGAGTGTATGTGGCCAGCGCTGGCACGCGTCACTGACGAGTGGAATGCAATGCAAGCACGGTTCAGCACGACGTGCACCGTGGTCGCTGATACTTCTGTGATTGCCAAGTCTTTGAAGCCCCGGCAAGCTCTCACACGGGGCGAGTATTACCGTCTGGACTTCGATGTCGTACTCCTGTTCGGCCTCACGGAGCTAAAAGCACAAATTAGCTGGAATGAGATGGTACGTTGCAAATCACTACGTGGGAAGCCAGGTACTGCGTCACTCACATGATGATCCAGGGTGTGGAGAAGAGGTACAGCTGAAATCTGCAGTGGAGTCGGTGGATGCTGACCAAAGAACGTGAACAGAGGTCCCGCTTCGATCGTATATGACGACTAGTTGCTCCCTTGGCTCTTATGCGTCGCCCCGCATTACCTTGTTGATAAAGATCAATCTCCTGGCTATCTCGTCTCGACTTTTGTCCCACGTTTTCCAGAGCCGCAGTCCGCTGTATTCCATCGTTACGCTAAATAATGATCTGTGTTCAAGTTGCAGTATTAAGTACAGAATTAGCTTAAGTCTGGGTTCACATGCCGCTACCACACTATCTCAAGTAGCGGTTTCGTCAACTTTGAACGCATAGGTGTTCAGTAGGATGGGTTGATGTCCCAGGGACGAGGTGGCTAGAGGGGGATCTGTGCACAGGCAGAGCCGGAAACTGACACCCTTTCAGGCACAGCGCTGAGGTCTCTCCTCGACGCTCTCGACGTCAAGATCCTACCAACCGACGTCTTCATCTTCGAGTCCTTCGACTTTGCACGCCAACCAGCCTACTGGCATCTGGACGAGATAAGGCGAGCTCGTGGGGCTACAGTCTTGGGCGTCTTGTCTTCTTAGCACCGTTTCGCGAGGGGTCATGACGCTGGAACCTTGACGGCCTCCGGGCCGAGCAGCCGCTCGCAGGGATCTACAAGATTGTCATCTCTTGGGGGCGCATTGCCTACGTTGACGGCGCCGTAGTGAGCAGTGGGCGGCCAGTGGCGACACTGGCCCTCGAACGCGACCTCGGGGTGAAAAGTTCGGTGGAGCTGCCGTGGAGGATTTCGAGGCACACGAAGGAAATTCGCGACGGGAGAACTATCTCGCGCACGACCGCGCTTGGTCTGCAGAGGTCTGAGAAGGCGGTGCAGGGACCTGCAGGCGATTTCGACCTACGACATCAGTTTATTATATTTGCCAGTCTCGTCGATCGATAAATGATCTGGTTTAATCCACGACGTACTCTACAGCAGCGAGTCAAGTCAAGACGGTATGAGCGTCCTGGGAGCGTGATGACCGCCAAGTGTCGATGCTGCACGAAAAGGACATACTAGGAACTAGCCGGGGTATCCACCGACGGAGCATCATCGCCAGCGGTTTCAGAGTGGGGAATCGTCTTCTCCCACTCTTTCAGCGCAACTTCGAAAGACTCCCAGACAGATTGCCCGAGGTGGACGCCACCCAGTTCTCTGTCGTCTGGCATCGCTTCGCCTTTCGTCTCACCGTCCGGAGTGGGCATGCGCACGCGCACCACCGCACATTCTCGGTACAGCGTTCCGGCCTTCAAAACCTCCTCGGGGGCATCCTCAGTCAAAGTCGCAGGGGATGCGCCCACGTTCTTGAACGGCGTCGGAAGGAACAACACGTGTAGTATCGACTGAACCGCGGACGTCTGCGATTTCGTCAACAGTCTCAGGAGCGGCTGCGAGACGAAGTAGCTAAAACAAGGTCGGAAAGGGCAGGAAAACAGAGTCAGAGAACGACATACACGACCGTCCCGAGGATCGATCGTCGGGCTTGACCGCGGTTCGCTTTGAGGAGGGCGGCGACGGTGTCCGCGCGACTGACGCCGGGACAGACGGACACGGTAACGATGTTGGACTTTTGAATCTTGTCGCTCACCACGCGGACGGTCGCCTCGTCGGTCTTGGGTACCTGGCCGCCGGACGGAAGGGCGTCCAGCACGCGCTGAAGATGACGCATGAAGATGATCGTCTCGAGGGACCTCCGACCTTCGTGCTTGAACAGCGGGGCGGTGGGTGGAAGGGGCTCCGTCAGCGAATACGTCAGGGAGGCGGCTGCGTAGAACGGGTTGACCACGTTGACGATGCGAATGTCGCGTTCCACGGGGGCGACGAGGAGGACGGGGAGCAGCAGGGTGATCATCAAAAAGGTGGCCAGCGACGCCGCGCGTCGACGCTCTGCGAGTTCGGCGGGGTCGTCCGAGGCCAGGAGTGAGCCTATCGGTTGGTATTCGTGGGCGAAGACGATGGCGTCCAGCCGAGGGTCCTTGGCGGTGACGAACTTGGTGCAAAAGGCGCGGACGGACGCGGAGGAGGAGAGGTCGCATTCTTCGGCGTAGACGTGTTCGTTGTGGGTGGACGAGCGGAGGAGTTGGACGAGAATCTCGACTTCGGGGTGGTCGATCGGTTTCGGGGAGAGCGCGACGACGTGCGCGCCGCGCTGGGCCAAGTTCTGGATGAGGGTCAACCCGAGGGGGGTGAAAGCGCCCTGAGGACGAGGATGAGGTGTGGACGTGCTGACGATGGACGGGCCACTCACGGTGACGAGGACGGTGCGCGCGTGCAGGTCGCGGTCGCGGGTCGTCGCGCGTCCCTGTGCAAAGGCGTACACGACGGCGGCGGCGACGACGAACGAGAAGGCGTAGAGACGGTACGCTGGGGGCAGCAGAGCGTCGGCGGCGGCGGCGAGGGACTTGAGGACCATGGTGTCGGTCGGGGTCGGAGTTGAACGTCGACCATGTCGCTCAAAGTGCCCAAGGCGAACAACGTCCAGCTCTTCAAGGAGGGCTACAAGGTGCGCGTCGGCGGCTCTCCAGCGGACCGCCAGGTCGACCCGTCTGCAGCACCTCCAAGGCATCGACGAGGCCGTCCTGCGCAACATCCAGGCCGTCTCCGAGCTATCTGATCTCGTCCGCACCAGCTTCGGGCCAAACGGTGCGTCCCACCTCCGCGTCCAAGCCCGCCCTCGATCCCGTCCAAGGTCGCAAGAAACTCCTGATCAATCACCTCGGTCGACTGTTCGTCACCTCCGATGCCGCCACCATCATCAAGGAGGTCGAGGTCGTCCACCCGGCCGCAAAGCTGCTCGTGATGGCCTCCCAAGCCCAGGAAGCAGAGGTCCGTCCAGCCCGCACGCCGCGCTCCCGTCTGACCACCTCCAGATGGGCGACGCGACCAACGCCGTCATCATATTCGCCGGCGAGCTGCTCAAGAAAGCGGAACATCTCCTCGTCATGGGTCTACATCCGAGCGAGATCACCAAAGGATACGAACTCGCCTGCACCAAGGCGCTCGCAGAGCTCGAGGGTGCGTCCTCTCCCCGTCCGGACGACGCGTGATCGCGCGACTGACCCCCTCCGAGATCTGTCCACGTCCAGCCTCCCCTCGCCGTTCACCCAGGCCGCGCTCGCCGACGCACTCAAGCCCGCCATCGCATCGAAACAATACGGATTCGAGGATACCCTCTCGTCGCTCGTCGCAGAGGCCGCCTTGGCCGTCATGCCCAACAACCCAAAGAACTTCAACGTGGACAACGTCCGCGTCGTCAAAATCATGGGCGGGAGCCTCGCAGGCAGCCGCGTCGTACAAGGTATGGTCTTCGGCCGCGAACCAGAAGGCACCATCAAAAAGGTCTCCAAGGCCAAAGTCGCCGTCTTCACCTGCGCCCTCGACATCGCCCAGACCGAAACAAAAGGCACCGTCCTCATCAAGAACGCCGACGAGATGCTCAACTTCACCCGAGGAGAGGAAAAGCACATGGAAAAGGTTTCCGTTCCCCCGACCGCTTGCCCTGGGCGCACGCTCACCCCCCGCTCCCCGCGCAGATATTCAAAGAGATCGCCGACTCGGGCGTCAAGGTCATCGTCGCCGGCTCCTCCGTCGGCGAACTCGCCCTCCACTACCTCGACCGCCTCGGGATCGCCGTCCTCAAAGTCCTCTCCAAATTCGACCTCCGCCGCGTTAGCCGCGTCGTCAACGCGACCCCCCTCGCCCGCGTGGGTGCCCCGTCGCCCGACGAAGCCGGCCACGTCGACGTCTTCGAAACGACCGAGATCGGCGGAGATCGCGTCACGGTCCTCCGTCAGCTCGCGCCGGACGACCCCGGGTACGACGCCCGTCAGGACAGGTCGCGCACGGCGACGATCGTGCTGCGCGGGGCGACCGCGAACCACTTGGACGACCTCGAGCGCGCGATCGACGACGGCGTCAGCGTCATCAAGGCGTTGATCAAAGATCCGAGGCTCGTTCCCGGCGCGGGCGCGACGGAGCTCGAGCTTGGGAAGCGCGTCGACGCGTACGGGAGCGGGATCAAGGGTCTCGCGCAGCACGCCGTGAAGCGGTACGCGACCGCCCTCGAGGTCGTGCCCAGGACGTTGGCCGAGAACGCGCTCGGCGGTGCGGAGGGGAACGAAGTGCTCAGTCGGCTGTGGGCGAAACACGAACAGAAGGGAGGCGAGGCATGGGGCGTCGACGTCGAGGTGACCGTCTCGCGTGACTCGATCGACATCTGCTCACCCCCACGCCCCAGGCCGAGCGGGACGGCACGCTCGTGGCCACCGATTACAAAATTCTCGACCCCCTAGCCGCCAAGTCGTGGGCTATCAAACTCGGGACCGAAGCTGCAGTGTCAGTGTTGAGCGTGGACAGCATCATCATGAGCAAGCCCGCCGGCGGACCAAAAGTACCTCAACAAGCGGGCAATTGGGACGAGGATGACTAGACTGAGCTAGACTCCAGTACAGTAATAAATTTTGTGCCAGCTCCGACTAATGGATCTTGGGCCAAATGTATTATCTTAACGCATACAGTACCGACGAATCGAGTTCAAAAAATCAAGATGGAATTCATACACTCACATTATCTTTTCCTCCGCGCATTTCACATTTCCTCGACGATCTGATCGATTACTACGGCCACAGGACCCCTTTCGAATGAGCCCATCAGCAACGAGACCATACTATTCGACCTGAAGATGACTTGCCTCCGAGTTCTATGGCATTCTCCATCTGGCTGATCTGCGCCTGCAACCCAAACATCAGTGACACAATACTGAATCGCCGCCTGTAAAACTGCAGTCCCGCAGAGCCGCATCAGGCCGGACTGAGCGTCCTGGATACTTGAGAGTGGACGGTTGTACAGGAATTGGAGGGAACGTCCCTTCAATGTAAGTCAAAAAAACGACGTTCGGTCGAGCACCGCCGCCCCAAACCCTCTGAATCGATCCGCCCGGTTTCTGAATCCGTGCGACGACGGTCACTCGATCGACTCTTGCCGCGATGACAAAGGATTTCCCCGTGGCGATCGTGGTCGCAGGACGTGTCCTGTCTGAACTACAGCTCAGACTGTCGGGGCGAGCGTTCCCGCGCGTACGAGAGGCCCCGGTCTAAAGAGAGATAGTCAAGACGTAGCCAAGCTCTTCGAGCCTTCCGTAGAAGAGATCATTGCAGCTTTCGAGCAACAACGGTCGGCTGCTTCGATGCCGATTACTGTACGTCGGTGATCTTCTGGACGCGCAGACGTCGCTCATTGCCATGAGTAGAACGTATTTCTCGTGGGCGGCTTTGCAGCCAGCGACTGGGAACTGGCGAGTCGGGCGACGCCGCGAAGAGTAATTCGAGAAGAACGAGACGAGCTCCGAAGGGTTGATGAACTTGGAGTACGTGTGCGTCCCGACCGCAACCTTTCGCAGGAGTACGCCAAACTCATGGAGCACATGAACGCTCTTGATGTCACATTTTGTCGCCCTCGTCAACACGTGTAAGTTTCCTCACCAATATAGCCGCCATTCCACTGAATACGTCTCTTAGCAACAAAGCAGTGGCAGACGGTGCTGTCTCGTTTCTTATCGACCATCTTGTCTCGTCTCGGACCGCCAGGTTCACTTACGGGACCGAGTGCAACGCATTGTACAACGAACACGACCCCGAGCACGTGGTGAGGGTAGGCAACGCGTTCGAAGGCGTAACTGGTTACCTGGAAATACCCAACGCCTTCGAATCTATCCTCAAAAAGGTCAGCTATCCTTCGCCTCAGCGAGGTTATTGATGATGAAATAGGTCCGCACAAAGGGTACGGAGGTGTCAGAAGAGTGAAGAGTAGGAATTCAGGAGACCGTTCACTATTGAAGAACTCGACCTTTCTCGTTGTGGCAGCATCCACGTGGATATCGTGGCGTACAGGGGAAGCCTTGCAGATCCTTCTTAGATAGACGCGGAGCGCGGTACGTCGTGGAAATGTCGGTCGTAGCTGGACGTCGCTCACCGATCTGTTTCGAAAGAGGCTTACACGACGCTGTGCGCCGTGCGTGCGGACACGTCGAAACTCGCCAGAAGCATGCAGCCCCATCACCTCCCCGACGGCGGTGGAACTTATTACTCCATCCTGTTTTACGTGGTGCTGCTCTTCGGTCTGACTGAGCTCAAGGCGCAGATCAGCTGGATGAACGACGTACGTGTCGTTCTACTGACGACGCTGTTCGAGTTAATCGCAGTTCCTCTCCGCGCAGGGCGTGGAGGTCAGGTGAGTGACCATGAACCGTGAATTCCCGTGAGAGATTCATCTCGTTTCCGTAGGAGCCCCGCATCGGTAGTGTACGAAGAAACCATGTTTGTGAATCAAGGGTGATTTCGACCTAGTCGACTTCTTTCTCGTCGAAGTTGACACCGGAATTGTACTCTAGTAGCCGTGATCGCCGGAAGGTGCTTCACGAGGACCTAGTCTGTTCATGCCGCTGGTCCCGCTCTCAAGTCGTCCCTCGAGGGCTCGGAAGAGAATCACATCGATTGACGTGTAGAAAGCCACCAGGTGTTTAATGGTACACTATGCAACAATAGTATAGGGTACTATTGGACACTAGGCGCGACATCTCGGCCCAGGAGATGAGGCGCTTCTTCGTCTTGAATACGTCTTGAGTTTCCCTGACGAACACGATCAGCTTCCTATCAAAAAGACCAGAGACGACGCACGTACCATGATCCCTGGCGTCCAAGGTAGAAAAATATCACTTGATTCTCGTCCCAACGGGCCGTACTCAGAGTGCCAGATCTTGTCAGCGACGCATGAGATTGCCTTCCACGTCGATAACGCCGTCCGTCGGATCCATCTCCAGCTCTTCTCCCTGACTCGCGGGAGACTCTTCCTTGTCGCAAGCACAGCCGGCGCAATCCATTCCCAGACGAAGTGCAGTATGATCGTTCCAGCGAATGGGTCGCCCGCTCCCGCATGCGTCGCGTTCAGGAACAGCTGGTGAAAAACGTAGTGGGCCATGAGTGCGACGAAGACAATTCCAACGACGCCTCCAGCGGACACTGACGAGGTCATCGCTGATGTACGAGTGATGAGGAGGTGGTGTACCTTCGAGGAAGGATTGGGCATTTCCCAGATAGTAGCAATAGACCAACTCCACGGAGACGAAGCCATGGTAAAAGAGGCATGAAGCCATGACGCATAAACGGTTTCTCTCTATAGAACCGAATATGGCGCATGTCAAGAAGAAGGACGATATGAGCCAGAGAATGAAGAAGTTTATGTGGTGCGGGAGAGGTAGGGGCGTGGATTGAAGAAAGGTGACGGCGACTTGTACCCCGATCACTTCACCAGATAGAAGCGCAGCGCCGATTACCGTCTCGACCAGTAAGAACGGAATGTAGTGGTGAGGGCGAACGGACATGGCTGAGAACTAAGGTTAGGACTGGTCTTTAGGGGATACTGTGGCGCTGTAACCCCTGTCCAGCACTGTGTCGGCTGATTTTGTGCCGACCGATGGATGACTACGCATCTATAAATAGTAGGTTGGCGGAAACATATGTTTTTACAGGATAGTACCAGGCGGCGAAGCTAACTGAACACGAGGAGCTGATCCATCAATCTAAACGAGCTAGCTGCACAGAGCTTGGCACAGGTAATTAACCACATGCTGGTACGAGAACAAGAACAACGTACCGCAGGGATCGTTGCAAATGATGAGAACGCTGAGGAAAGAGAAAACTGCATGCCTAAGCAGAGCTAACATAATCCGGTACAACGACTTTCTGTAACGCACAGTAACCTATCAGAACCTACGTACATAGGACCGACAGGAAAAGTATATCTTACCGCGCGAGATTTTCGGCCGGACAACCACAGGAGAATACGCCTCGAGAGTGGAATTTTCATCTTCTTCATCTCTTCGAACGTCCCTTGTAGCTGGGTGTTGATTTTCTCATACTCCTTCTCCAAGCTTTCGCCCAATGTTGGATTGTTTTGTTGCCTAGCCTCCGTTGCGAGTTCCTTGAGCGTCCTCTTCTGGTCTGCAAGGAGTTTCTGGAGTCTACTATATAAAGCCTTGCCCGCTTCCGTCTCGCTTAGACGCTTCCCCTGCTCGACGAGTTCTTCTTGCAAGAGTAGATCGTCACCTTCTTTTCCCATGCTGAGAAGTGCTTCGACTATATGCCACGCAGAGTCACGCGTATTGTGAAACTGGTCAGCAGTGGCACCTCCATCTATTAGTTTCTGCCAAAATACGCCCTTGAGCTGGTCCTCCCTGTTTTTCGCCACGACCGTGTCGTTCATCAGGTCCCACATGGTCGTGACTAAACGTGTTCGCGGTAGCGGTATATTTCCGCAAAGCCGACCGAACATCTGCAGATTGTTGGAGGCAGAACCAGACATACGATTGTCGGTGATTCTGTGGAAGTATATTATCCCGCCAATTTTAAGTGTGGTGCCATCTGGATACCTTTACGCGCGTTCGGTAAAAGGGTATAGATGTTCGAACACGACATACTTTTGTGTGAGCCAGTCGGCAATCTTCCTTAAAATCTCGGAATCCGGACGGTTGGTATCGTCGAAGCCCGGCGTGTCGACCAACACGACACGCAGATCTCGGTACGGGATCGAGTATGGAGTAACATCCTGGGTGTCGGACTTGAGATCACCCGCCCCGCGTCGCTCTGTGTTTCCGGTGAGGCTGTTGATGAACTGACCCCTCTTGAGCGGGGGTTCAGCATCGAGGTACGACGAAACAACTCACATTAGTCTTGCCGCAGCCCGTCGGGCCCATTAAACTGTTTTTGCAGAACATTTCAGCGTGGCGACGATAACATAACACATAACCTCGGACGAGGAACTCTTACATGATAATAAAGTCGTTCGGCTCCGGCTTGAAGTCATTTTTAAACAAACTTGTGACAGCTTTGTACAGGGAGTGGCCGTGACCGCGTGGAACAAACATATGGAAGTTGTCGGCCTTTGCAAAAAGCAAGATAAGCCAGAGGTCGTCGCCACGTTGAAACCTCCTTCAAGCTCAGAACACGTGGACTTGTAGCTTCATGTGAGCGTGTCAGTGGTAAGGAATGCGTGTGTGCAGCCTGTTCATTCGACTCGTGGTTCTCTAAGCCAACCTCGGCTGTGGCTCGTGACCGATGACCGTGGGAGATGATTACAGTTGTCCCAGTCGCGCTTCGTCGGCGGAGACCTTGTTTACATGCAGTCAATTGGAAGTTTTCGCACTTGAACCAGCGGTATACTGCCTACGCCGGCTTCACTCTCCCCCGCCGCTCTCCGACGGGTACACGTTGTGGGTACCACATGTGTTCTTGAGTGACTTCGCCAACAGCATTCGTGTTCTGAGCGCGATCACTCAGCATCACTCTTGCCCTGCCACTTCGAGGTGACTGTCTTCACCAAGTCTTCACCCTCTTTCAAATTGATGAAATGGTTGCAACAATGATTATGACGACACGAACCTCGTGTACTCCCCATATCCCGAGGACAGACAACGACCCCTGCCATTCCAGCGCGGCCGCTCATTCGACGCCTCGGCCGTCCATACTCATCTCTGCCACGTTCGTTGAGGGGAAACGTCTCCGGGAGCCTCGTCCCACCGCCCGTCTCGGCCATTTGGAGTATGAGCTGTTTGAAGGGCCACGCACGTCGTCATCTCGCTCCCTGCTTTCCGCGAGAGGCACCTCTATCCGCTTTCCGAGCACGGTGATGAATTCGCAAGCCCTATCGCGCAAGTGTCGTACACGAAGGGCTCCGTGACTGACTTGTTGTAAGAGAAAATGTCGAGACGACCGACGAGGTACGACGAGGTAAGGGTCAGAGATTGTGCGCTTAACGAAAGGTGAGAGTTGACAATGGGACAGTCAGCAACGGCCTTCGAGTTGGGATAACGATCAGACCTGGGGGGTTGGCTAGACCTGGGTTTTCCTGGAAAGACGAGGACCCCAGTGTCGTGGTCAGGCCTCGTCCGGTTTGCCTGGACCAGGGCAGCTCGCCCATATGAGCGCGACGTTGCTCAAGACGGGCATGCGCAGAACGTCACGGCGTTCCGATACAAGTACAAAAGCGCAGGTAGGGAGGTCTCCCCGTCTGTCCGAATTTGTACGATGAGTCTGACATCGACGGGGTGAATAAGAACTGGACGATGGAAATGGCTTTCGGTAAAGGTTGAGGTGGGCGTGACTCGAGGCGCGAGGCAAGCTGAGCGGTCGTAATGTATATGTATTACGGTTCAAGGGGAGAATATCCCAGACAGTTTGAGGTCCCCCCAGGCCAGTGACCTTGTAAACAAGATAACAAGGTAATGTCAACTTCACGACGTGCAATACAGATCGCGTATTATAAAATATACAATATCGGAGCGTGCAGCTCTCGTACTCCGAGTTGCCGCCAAACAATGCAAGTTAAGCCCGGTCGCTCATTCGCTTTAGAAGTTCCACCACGGCTTTCCAAGCTGTCTCAGTATCACCCGGCTGGAAAAGGCCTGGAAGGATAGAAGTAGCCCATCTCAGCTTTCCTCCGGCCCCCCAGCTTGGTCGCAGCTCATGTAGCTGTGCCTCGAACGACATCCTGCGTCGCTGGATTGTGTCTTCAGAGATTACACCCTCGTGGCTGAGCACGGCAAGTAGCCTTTCAGGAGGGACGAACTCTGGCGGAAGAGTGTGAGCGAAAGTATCCAAATGTCGTTGGATAGGTTCGTATCGAGGGTCGGTTTCAATTCTATGCATGTAAATGATACCAACGAGAGTAGACCTGGACCTAAAGAGGCGAGTGAGGTTCCACCGTGTCAAATGCGCCGTGAAAATAATACCTTGTTCTCTCCAGCCATCTCCTCATCTCCCCCTCTACCACATAATCATTCTGACCAGTGTTAAAGGAAGGAGTGTCAACGAACACGATGTTCTGTCTTGCAATCCCCAGATCTTCCTTTTCTTGTTTGGTGAGTTCGCATCGGACTGCTCGTACGTCCGCCGTGCGAGGCTGTAAGGTCGTGCCAACATCGACGAAATTGTTCCTTGTCACATGGTTTACGAACTGGGGGTGCCTTAAGGATCCGGCTGTAGCACGAAGGGACATAAATACCAAACTCTTTCCACTCCCCGAAGGGCCCACCACACTAGATGATAGACCGTGAGTCAGTACAGAAAGTCTAATGCAGGAAACGCACAATACTACTACATCATCAGCCGTGAGGTGAAATGGGGGTATTGCCAAGCCACGGATCCTTTCTAAAAACCTATTCATGAACCCTGCGTCTCTTGACATGGTTGACAATGCTGGCTGGGTTGGAGTGTGACTCCAGGGAAAGCATTCCTTACGTAAGGAAGGCACGCAGAAGGCTGGAGTCATGGACTGCCTTCAATTCACTACATACTGTAATTTGGTGGGTGGCTAGGGCTGTCAGGAGTGGTGGGCACTTCAACCTTTCTCCGACCCGGCTGCGTTGTCGCTCAAGGCCTAGATCATGTGTAACCAGTCGGAGATACTGACTTGAAGCCGTCAATCACCGAGCCGAGGGCCGCTGCCTCATGTTCACCTCGCTACTTGCGGCCCCACTGGTCTTCGCTCTACCCTACCTATACGAGTCCGAGTTCAGGAATTCTCTGTCGTCTAGCACATCTAATTGACAATCCTTTTCGCCCTTTGCACCTCAATACAGGGGGACGATACATTGCAAGCCCTTCAGTGTAATGTAAATTGACCCTCCTTCGACCTTGGTCCGATCTTCTGATTCTTCCCCCGGGGCATGGGCTGTCAGCATCACGTCTGCTACATAACAAGCATAGGCCAAGGTGACGATGCCGAAAGTTAGTGGCGTTGGCACCGTTTCTCTCTACCTTTTCTGCAGGTCTGTTTAGCGCCTCCAATCAGATTCAGATCTTCTCTAGGAAACCGAAGCGAAACAACCCATCCCAAGGAGAAGAATCTAGCTATGCAACGGCGGCGAGCCAAGAAGTTATTCCCGCAGCTGACAAACGTCTCGCCAGGTCGCACTTCCAGCCTCGAACTGCAGATGGTGATTTGGATGGAGACTACTGTCATGGGGTACGAGTGCCACCATCGGTGGGAGGAGAGGGTTTGACCTTCCATCCAAGACTAATGCAGAGCAACTTCACATGAAATCTGAACGTTCTGACAGGGCTGGGGGGACTCCGCAGGTGATCCAAACTGCCTGTGATAGTGAACCTTGCAGGACTAACGGCAGCCTCAGGCAGACGTCCCAGAGACAACCGGACAAGATATTCGGGCTTTGAGCAAACCCGCGACGGTTGAAATAGATGAATTGGAGATGGACGATTGCGTGATAGCGTGCGTGGCATAGTTCTCGGGGATGGTACGTCCAACTTTGTCTCCTCAAGTGTCATGGGTCCAACAGGCTCCGGCAAGAGCACGGTGAGGCGGAAAGTAGCTAGTATAATAGCCGGTCGCTCATGCGATCACAGTTCATACACGTTGCGAGCGATCACGACACGGGCGGAATAGGCCACGCGTTGGTGTCGTACACGAGCAATGTTCAAGCGGTCCGGTTCTTGGACCAGCAAAATGGACGCCATGTAGTCCTTGTAGATACCCCAGGGTTCGACGACACGTATAAATCCGATCATGAAATCTTGAGCATGATATCCGACTGGCTCAATTCAAGGTAATGCATGATGTTTTAGTACTGGCTTACTTTACTCACTCTACACGAACAGTTACAAGAAGCAGAAGCTCCTCTCTGGGATATTGTATCTTCATCGGATAACAGACAACCGCATGGCCGGTACCCCGTTGAAGAACCTCCGAGTGTTCCGAAAGTTGTGCGGAAAGGATGCTCTGGATAAAGTATACCTCACTACTACGATGTGGGATGAAATTGACCCAGGTGTCGGCGAGAGGAGGTTGGCTGAACTCAAGAGGGAATACTGGAATGCAATGATTACTCAAGGAGCCCAGGTAGCTCGCTGCCGAAGTGACGACGGTTCCCCGAAGAGGATTATTCAACAAATCCTTCTCCAAGAGGCTACTCGCAAGGCGGTGCTACTTCAAAAAGAGATGACAGATTTGAAGAAGGAGCTCAAGGAAACGGAAGCTGGGCAGGAACTATACTCTCAGCTCGAGAGACTAGTTGAGAGACAAATCGAGGTTCTACGGAAGATCGACAAAGAGAGGAAGGGCACTTCGGATGCGAGCTCATTGGCGGGGCTGCAGAAGGAATACGACGAATTGCGGAAGCAAATAGACGGCAGGTTACACCAAATGCATGAGCTAAAATTGTCGTGGTTCAAAAATCTTCACCGTATATTTTCCTGGAAACGTGGCTGAAGGTGAGTTATAGTAGATCTTATTGCAACGCTTAACACTCACATCATGGCAGGACTTACGTATAACCTGTGATTGGCAATCTTCGAGTTCAATGCATGTATCTGCCCTCTGTTGTTCCCGCTACGGTATTAGTTTGTTTTTTGTGGGCTTAGTCAAGACACCAACTAGTGTGTGATATGTTCCTGCGATTCGACATTTTTTGCATTCGTTCCGCGGGGGACACTGGAAAAATGAGTGATATCTCGTCACTCAGTTTTGTTGGTGATCTATCTGACAGTATCTTCAAATATTGTTGTTGTCTGTCGTAGTCGGCCGATAAGAAGTATACTCCGCTGATAATTCGACTGGTATAATTTTCGCGAGCGAAAATTTAGCTTGAGTGTAGTACAATAATAATTTTCGTGCCAGTTCCGACTAATGAATGATGGACCAAACATTAAAAAGAGGGGAGAAGGGAAGCCAGATCTAAATGAAAGGTCAAGAGGGGAGTGTCGTGTGATTGGAATTGTACATGTCCGTGATAAATGCGCCGCAGAGACAAGGTGAGAAAGAAAAGGAGAGAAGAAACCGTGCCAGACAAGTAACACAACACGAGCGTCCACCGGTGTAAGGAAAAAGAAAAGATTTAAAAGATTCCTCGCAACGAACACCTACGCTTCGTCACTCTTCGAACCCGGCGTGCGTCGACTGGGAAGGAGGAATGTCTTCCTCTTCCTCTTCTTCCTCCAAGATCGGTGCTTCCATGTCGTCCTCTTCCACGTCGTTTTCGGCCTCGTTGTCTTCGTCGAATATGACATGGAACTATGCTTCGAGTCAGCGTCGCGTTCGCGTCTCCAGAACCAGTACGTACGTGGGTGATGAGTGCCTTAACGAGCTTGTGAGTATGTCCCATGTTGGCGAGGATGAGCGCAAAGTCGTTTTGAGGCGCCCGCAGCAGGTTCGGGCTAAACACGATGGCGAGCGCCTCCGCCGTCATGTGGTTCTGCTCCTCAAAGTCGGTGACCCTGGACGCATACGCGTGAGCCGTACCATCTTTCCGGGGAAAGAAAAAGGACGCACTTGTCCAAATGTTCGGCCACGCGCTTCAGTAGATCAAAGTTGGCACGTGGGAGCGCATGGACGACGTGTCGAATGCTCGACAGACGCGCGTGTAGGTTTTCGACCTCTGTCACACGATTAGACGGGTATATGCGCAGGGGAAGCCGACCTACTGATGGCTTCGATGACTGCAAAGTACGCCGGCGCAGGGAACAGCGGCTCCGGCAACAGCCTAAACCACGCCTTGATCAAATCGCAGATCGCGTAGATATCCGAGCTCTCGGTGATGGGCATGTCACCTCGGTTGAACGCCTCGCGGAGACCATTAATCTCTGTGGCAGCGCCTGGGATACGATCTACGACGGATCGACGTCACAGGCAATCACATGCGGTGCAAAGACGGACTCACAAATTCCGACTTCGCCTAGTCCGCGAGCCTCGACTTCTGTCAGACAGTTCACCATGACAGAAGGGATCGTCCCAGGTAGAACCTCTGCCCCGCTTGCTTCGCGTTCGAGTAAAAACTCCAGTTCTACGCCAAAGACTAGCAACGTCTCATCAGCACCCTCTTTTCCGCCACAAGCGTCACTCACCAGCAGAAGGGTCCCGCAACGTCGACGACGCACCGACAGGATCCATGATGTGATCAGACAACTGGGGTTTGGGAGAGTTGCCCAGGTACGTCAACCGTCGCTTCGCAGCGACTTTAGACACGTGCGTGATCGTCTCGATCCACTTGGTCATCTCCTGCCTGGAAAACCCCTGCAACAAGTACTGCTCCCCCTCCTCCGTGTCCAGCTGGAACATGTACGACCGCTCGTTGTTGATGAAATGCGCCACCTTTGCGTCAACGATCGAGAGCACCAGCGACGGCTTCCCGGATGGAGTAAAGTCCAGCTCCGCAGGCGACTTCTTCATCAACGCGTGGTCCGTGAAGGCGCTCGAGATGGGCCGCATCAGCTGGAAGAACGCAGACGAGTAGCTCTTCTTCATCCGATGTTGTTTCTGCGATTGCGTCATCGGTTTCCGGGGCCGCATCACCTTGTTCAGGTACTCGTCCCGCCGTTCCAGCCGAAGCTGCTCCTGCTTCTTGTCCTTGCTGAGCCGGTCGTGCAGGTACTTGTCTCGCTTGTTCTTCTCGTGCTGCAGCGAAACGAGGCGCTGGAAAGGTCGGACGATCTTTTTCGCGGAAGCAGAACCGGAAGTTTGAGCTTGAAGGGCTTCCCGTTGCACTTCGTCCTTGATGCCGCGAAGGTCAAAGTGGATGGCGGTCACTTCCTTTTCGATGTTATTCAGGCGCTCAAAGTCCCGTCGGTCGACCTCTTCCCTGCGGAGCCCACCCTTGTACAGTAACATCGGCGTATTGAGTACGACGTCGCACAAGTGCCTTGAAAACCCATCAGCATGATACAACACGCCTACAGCCAGAAATCCTGACCTGCGTTTGTCCAGATTGATGATCGACTGCGTCTCCTCCGGCGACACCGTCACAGCGTTCGGTATGCTGATGATCTCGAGCATGCGCTCCAAAAGCCAACTCACGTCCACGATCAACGGATCTCCGTATGACTTCTTCGGAACCGTCGGTCGCGAAAGCAGCGCAGAGAGGCTGTCGCATTGAACCCCGCGCATGTGAGCCACGTTCTGCCACGGTCGTTGATGCATCCGACTCTCGGGGCTCATGATGGCAGCGGTGAGGACTGCTTCGACGAACGATCGTACGACGGGCCGTTCGTGAGCTTCAGCGGGACAGGCGCCTCCCCCGAGACTGCGCATCCGAGCGATCTCAATGGCCCGTAGACACAAGTCCATGCGAGCCTGCCGGCCACGAATGCCGAGTTTTGGCGCGACGAGTTTCGAGATGATCCATTTGCGGACGATGTTGTAAGCCCGTATGCAACTTCGAACGCTCGGCGGAAGAAGACGGTAGACAGAGTCCTGAGAATCGCATATCGTCGACGACGGCTCCACCTCCACGAGATGGGAGTACATCGTCTGAATGTCGACGTCGTCCAAGTAGCTGGTCTCCCGCGAAGAGAACCAACCCGTCCGATCAGCACTCTGAACTTCGAGCAAATCGGCAGTGATGAACAAGTCCTTTGACGCGAAACGTCAAACGGGAGGCTCCAGCGACCACAAAGGAAACACGTACTTCTTCCGAGACATTGCTAAACGCAGCATAACCCATAGCGTTCAGATTCTCTACCAAATCCTCGGCGGTGACCCGATCCAAATCCGGGGCTTGATTTCCGAAACTTCGATTTTGCGACACCGTGCTCGTAGATCGAAGAACGGCGACGGCCAGCGCTGGTGGACGCATCGTGTGCGACATAAACGTCGACAGCGTGTCCTTGCGTGTCGTCTCTAATTCGTCCCAGGCTTGGGTAAGCTCCACGTCGTCGCCGTCGGCAGGCGTAGAGTCAGGCACCGAACGATCCAGCGGCGCCTCCAAAAACGCTCTAACCATCTCGTAAAGCTGAACATCGTCCAAACAGTCCTGCGCGCCCCCGCCAGTAGTGATCCACTCCTTGAACGCTCCTAATATCTCTGAGCGGTACTGTACAACGTGGATCGGCGCATTCGTAGGCGTGTTATTCGAGGGCCGGCTCCCGACGAACCGTTTACGCAGGAGCTACGACTCGTAAGTCGTCAAGCAAAAATGCACATGAAACCTCGCGCTCACCTCAAAGAATACGATCGGGGTCACGAAGCTGCGGAATACGTTCCACCACACCCGAGCGAATTCAGAGTGATCGACGACCAAATCCCTCGTGTTCCCATCCCGCAACGACGTCTCCCCGTTGTCGTCCGCGACGGCGACCGAAACACCCTTCAGCCCGTGAATGAGCACGTTCACCAGCCTGTCCAGAGTCCCAGCTTGCACAAGTACGCGAATAGGCCGTTCGGTTGACACCTCGGTCACGATAGTATGGTTATTGATACGTGGGGAAATTGCAGGCAACGAGTTCCTTCGCTGAACACTGCTCTTTCGCTCCAGGCCCTGCGAAGAACCCGGCTTCACCCGGATCGACGGCGTGCGCACCATCACTCCCGACGTCTCAATCGCTGAGCTCGGTGGACGGGACGGCGCACGTGATGCGGGTCGCGAACCCGGATCTCGGTCCGGTCGTGCCACGAGGAGTAACTCTCCGTCGTACACGGGAATTGCAGTCCCTCCGAGATCCACGTCTCCGATTTTGAGTAACTTTTCCTTGCTCGCGGAGGTATCGCTCCTGTTGAACGGACGTAGAGAAGTATCGATGTTGCGAAGTTGCTGCAGTTCTTCCACGCTCAGTTTCGTCGGCCCACTCTCGAGACGACCTCTCCACACCTGGCCCCGATCGATGAGCGAGACAGTAGGCAGAGGCTCGATGAAGAGAAGGGGGACCAGTGGGTGGCAATATGCGTAATACGACGGAGCGCACTGGCTCCAGAAAAACGGCTCGAACAACCCTTTCCTCCGAGGCTCGGCGGCCAAGGAGAGAGACATGAACTGCTCGACGCTAACACCAGCATCAACGACCATCCCAAAGTCCTTGCTGAACGGAACGTACCGCTGGAACTTAAAGGAAAGCGCGTTCTGCGAACTCTTCCCTTCAGACAACTCCTCCCAGTGCGCAACCAGCTTGGCAATGCCCGGCGGGAGCGAATCAGCCTCGACCGGCGCCCTGGAACAAAGTGCAAAGCGTGTCCGAAAATCCTCGAAAATGTCCTTGGCATTTAGAAGTGGCTCTGTGGCCCAATGTTCGTCCACTTCGTTTCGCGCGCGGTCCAGTTCATAGCGCATTTGATGATTCGCGTCTCCGCCCCAGGCAGTTATCGTCGGCTGTCTCGCGACGGCGACTTGCCCGTCGTTCTCGGGATATATCCACGACTCGACAGCGATGACGCTCTGTCTGTCAGCGCGCCTCCAGGCTTTCATCAACCTCGCGACCGGACGAGAACACAGGGCAACCGATATCGCCTTCCATGAACACTCGTCTCCGGCGGTGCGACAGAGCTCGCCTACCCTGGCCCAAGTCGAGATGACCTCGGAGCGCGAGTGCGTGCGAGCCGACCGGTCCAGATGCGAGTTTGCATTGGACGAATCGCAACCAAGAATTTGCACTAAAAGCAGCTTCGTCAACCAATGGGGGTGATCATCGCTACCAAAGAACTTGGCGGTGGGTGACTCCGTCTGGGTCTCCTCAACGTCGTCAGAAACGCCATGAGAGGCGTCGGACCCGAGGACGTGCTCGACTGTCAGATTATCGGGAAGTTCCTGAAGCGCGCGTCGATGGAAGGTTTGCAGACTGAACGCAATCATGTGAGGATCCAGTAGTGAAAGTATTTCCCGGGAGAAACCGTCCTGTGAAAGCATGGCCCAAATCCTCGGTGACCGCTCGGGTACGTCGGCGAACGGAAATTGTGGAAGTTGCTGCTGAAGGTTGGGCGGCACAGCGCCAGGCGTGCCTAGTGCTTCCATTAAAGAAACCATCTTTCCGTCCTGAGGTCTCGGTGAGAACGTCCCGAGATTTGGGGAAATCGTGCTGGCACCATCCATTTGTGGGCTTCCCGAGTTTGGATTAGGAGACGGCGTGTAAATCGCCTGGGTAGACGCAGACTTGGGCATGCCACCATTCGCGGATGGGGGATCGACCTCGAAATTCGGAATGACCCCGGATGTGAAGCCTCGCCAAGTGGACGCGTCAGATGGGGCGCCATAGTATCTGATGTATTCTCGGGCTAGCCAAACCACTCTGGTGCGCTCCATCTCCTTGGTGCCCTCGTCCGCTCCATTGAGCAAATTGGAGCACAGGCGCGTGAATTCACTTTCGAACTTGAAACGATCGACGAAATAAGGGAGACATAGAATGATCGCAGAGGAAAAATCCTTCCATTCAGGTCGTCTTCCATCAGAGGACCGTTCCTCGCCTTCGGAATTCCCCTCCACAGCGGGAACGAAAAACGTGGTGGCAAACACGGCTTCATGCAAGAGCGCTTCGAAGGTTCCCTTCACGATATGCCTATCGCTGACCACTAGCTCGGGATGCGTCCTTCTTCCCCAATACGCTCGTTTCTTCCTTCCGATGGAACCTATACCGTCTTCTTTGCCCCTTCCTGGCTTTCCGGATTCCTCGGAGGCTTCCAATTCCACGACGGCTTCGTCCTCGAGGCTTGGCGGAACGACGCTAGTGGGAAACAACTCCTTTATTGCAGCACTTCTATCACTCGGAGGTTTATAGAAGTATAACTTCGACCCTTTAAGCTCGGCTTTATATGGTTTCCAGCCCTTTGCAAGCGCGCAATTAGCAGGCGTGTTGTAGGCTTTCTGGTAGGCCTGTATCATCGGTGCGGGGTCCGTCAGACGATTGATGAATCCAGAAGTATAAGTTATCTGGGACGTCCGTCTGGAGGCGGATCCCTCGTCCGGTTCCGATGACATGTCATGATGCACGGGTGGGGCAAGCAAAGAAGACGAGGCACGTGTATTTGAAGTAGCCTGCGCAGCTAGGTTGGGCATCGAGTGCTTGTGCGAAGGACCGGCGAGACTGAAAGGGAAAACACCGCGACCAGCGCCCAAAGGCTTGTCGGTGTCGAGAAGTTTCATCGAGTCTCCGGACCCTTTTCTTTTGGGACTGTGACTGTTTGTGGAGAGTGCCAATTTAGAAGCAGATAGCTTTGTCGGCAACCTCGGCGCAAAGGTGTGCATTCGCGCGTTTGGCGTGGGTGGCGAATCGTCTGGTACAACGAAGCCATCTGAGGTAGGAGAGGAGACGGATATAGATATATTAGGTTCATTCGCGACAAGGATATCACCTGACAGGATGTTAGACGCGTCGGCGGCGGACGGGTGAGGTGGTAACACTGGGCTGGGCGGCATGGCATGGCTGGAGGCAGACGCGGGGTGCAGGGTAGCACTGCTGTTGCTTCTATTACGGTACTCCTGTATCCTGTGCTGAAAAGAGATGTCGACCGTGGCATGAGATGGATCGGGGAAGCTTCTGAGGTCATCTGCGGACTTGGACCAAGTTTTGCGTGATATGTGACGGAGGTCGCCGAGACCGCCGTCGATATCGGAGGAAGAGTGCTGGAAAGAAGCGGGGTATACAGAATTTAACTCGAGGGACTTCTTTGGTTTTAAAGCTAGCTCTGCTGCAGACCTGTGTAGGATGATGATGTCAGTAAGTCGCCGGTGGATAGCGCGACGTAATGGATCCAAATATAAGACACGACACGCGACAGCGACGAACGATAGAAAGGAACTGACTTTGAGGCGTCTATGGCATGCGGTTCTGACTGGAAAGAGTTGAGGATTGGACGAGGGTCAGTGGGTCTGGAGATTTTTGGCCGCCTGACGGAACTGGTGCTCGTTCTGGGCTCTGGTGCGATGGAGATTGAGCGGGGATCCGAGGTCTTCCTCCCAAACCACCTGGAGGGTTTTGAAAGGAAATGGGAGATGCCCGAGGGCGAGGTGGAGCGCGCCTGTGGGAAGGCGACGTTGGCGGGGGAGGAGGGCGTGGATGAAAAGACAGCATCCTCCGGGCTGAGCGAGTTGAAGGACTGGGGCACGCGACGTGGTGGCATTTGGAGGTGGGGCGAGGCAAAGGAGCGCGAGTTTTTGCGTTGACTTAGGGACATGAAAGAGTGAGACCGATGGTGCTGGCGAGGCGCGTTGTGGACGTACCGAGTCGTGACTGGAAGAAGGCGGAGGAGACGTTCATGCCACGGTGGACGTGAAACGGAGGAGGAACAAGCGACGCTCCACGATTTGGCAAGTGTGGCGCACTGCTCGGACACGTATGTACTACGTTCCACCCATCAGCTTGCACGCTGCCACGCCCCTGGCTGCTAATCAAAACTCGTTCGTGCTCGCTCTCAATTTGCTAATAATGTCGCCCGCCCCATGCGGCTCTGACACCCTGTCAAATGCGGCGTAGTCAAACCAGCTGGCACTCCCAGGATCTCAAGACAGAGTTTGGTTGGCAGCCTGGCTGTGCATGGCCTGCGTTTTCTTGCTGTCAGCTTGAGCAATCTGTCACCGTGCAGAAAACGTCTCATAGATCTCATCAAGGACCTGGAGTGGGAATAATTGGTTGCCAGCGACCGAGCCAGCACCGTGCTACTCGCGAGCTGGCGACACCGCAAGTCATGTCTCATCGATCGTAGATCTCTCGGGGCTTGCTCCGGAAACCCAATTTCTCTTCCCCACGTGAGTCGACCCTGGACAATGTTACAACGTCGATAGCGTCTTTCGATCTCTAATACAACAAGTACACGAGTTTCGACAATTTCCTTATTCCATCTACTTTCCTTGAGCGCCAAGGTCAGCTCCACCCTTGATGGCCTGCCAAGCGGGCCTGTTGACGATCTTGTTCCACCACCTAGAGCCGGACACCGTATCAGCGCTGGTTACATCACTGGCTCGCCAGTCTCGTACTTGGCTACGTTGGGTCTCTTATCAATCACATGACCAGCATCACAGAAGGCGAGCGCGCTGCCATACGGCAAGTGCTGCAGGTCCGCGAGCGTCACGTTCTACGAGACCGTCAGAAATCTGCAGATGTGACTAGCGCGATCGACGTACTTTGCCAGCAAGGTACTCCTGCTTTCCGAGGATGACCTCGTACACGTCCAGCTTCGCTTCGAGGGTCTTGAGGTGCTCGGCGGCCTTGGCTTCGTCGGTCTGGCCACCGTACCGCCTTTGACACTGATCAGAAGACTGGCGTGTATATGCGTACATACGCTTACGGCTTGATGAGCTTTTCATACACAAAGGGTGCGACGTTGTGGTTGAAGTGGGAAACCTCGACGGAAGCCGCCTGCTCGAACAGGGCCGCCTCCTTGAGATCGGTCGGAATGAGGCCAGTGGTGCCCTGGTTGGGGTACTTGTTGATCAGATAACGCGCGATGGCGCGCGATTCGTAGACGATGAAGCCGTCGTCGTCCTTGAAAATGCGGATCAGCGTCACCGAACCAAACCGAGTCTGACGTGTCTCGACACACGATGTAAGGAACCTGGCCAAATGGCTGGTTCTGCATGAACGCGGGGGCCTTGTGTTCGCCCTTGGAGAGATCGACGGCAACAAACTCGTAGGGGACGTTCTTCTCTTTGAGGATCAGAGCAGCGAGACGGGTGCATGTGGACATAGGATATCCATAGAGCGTGATGGCCATGGCGATGTACGATAGAGGGATTCGATTAAGGTGGTGGTGGAGCAAGCGGGGAGGAGTTGAGAGAGAGCGCAGCGCCCATGGATGGTTTATATATGCTGAGCGGGTAGGGGTGCTGATCCGACGAGATCGAAATGGAGGATATCTTACTCAGCTGCACGACACTAGTACTAGTGGGAATTGGAATATTGGCAGTTGCGCAAGGGTGGCATGTGGCCCGAAAAGCTGACTGAAATGCCGATGGAAATACCGAGTCCCTATGGAGACGTCCTAAGAAAGTAAGCATCACTACGCCCCGAGCCACGTTCGAACCGCTCATCCGAGCCCGCGGTGTGATCGCGCCATTTTCCAGCATCACATCTGAATCAGCTGCGCCGGCAGTGAAATTTTGAAACTTGAAATTCCGTCAGTTATGCCGACGGACGGCGCATACCTGTGAGTCGAGTAAGATAAACGCCGTCAAGTTTATGCCATCGTGCTTTGATCGTGCTGTTCTTCTCTTCCTCTGCCACCGAGATCCATGCGAACCAGGCTGAGGAGTTGGGTGAGTCTGCTCGTATCCTGCGGATGAGAGAACGCGCTTGATGAGTGTCGACAACTGGAAAATCTTTCGTGCGAGATATGTAGCATCGCAATCGGAGTTCTGACTAGTGAGATCATCTGCCTCCCACGGATCATTCCGATTCGCAGTGCTTACCGATCATCGATCAGCCACAGACACTTCGAGTCCTAGCGCTTCCTGTCACGGTACTTACGATTTTGATGGGGCCTTCTTGACCGATGGTCCTCGTACACAGCATGAGGATTGGTTAACCCACTGCCAGCTCAAGCTGCTGCCCAGAGGAGATCTCTTCAGATGGCAATCAACACACTGTTTAAGAGCTTTTGGCAATACAAGTACATGGCAGTTTTTCGTCATAACATCCAGTTTCCTTGAGTACGGGTGAGCTCTGTCCTTGAAAGCTGGCCTGTTGATGATTTTGTTCCACCACCCTGGGGGCTGAATCTAAATCAACGCCGGCTACGTGACTAGCTAGCAAGTGTCGCACTATTCAGCTCCATAGAAGGCGAGCGCACTGCCATGTGGCAATTGCTGCAAGTCAGCGAGTGTCATGGGCTGCGAGCCCGTCAGTGATCTAAAGACTGCCAGTGCGATCGATGTATGTTGACAGTGAGGCACTCCTACTAGTATGTCCTTTCGGCTACGGCATCAGCAACGCCACTAACATGACCAAGTACTACAAGAATGATACCACTGTTATACAACGCTGGTCGACGTTGTGAGCAAGTCCTTGAAGTTTGGAGAATTTTAGACACCATGTCTAAAATTTCTCTAAATTCTTACAGAAAGCCATTCAATCAGAACCCCATCATATGATACACGAGTGTGTTTCAGTCTGACAATTTTCTGGTGAGATGAATGTGGTGTTGAAACATGTGAGCAACTGAGATGTTTGTAAAGCAAGGGGTGCAACAACATGGAGTGCTATAAAATGTCTATTGGGGCCTCAGCCAGCTTACCTGTGCTACTAGGTCCACATTTGCCATGCGATTTAGTTCCACTCTCTTCGCCAGCTTACTGTTTGCTTTCGCTCACTCTACTTGTACAAACTCGCTCTCACTGGCAAACCACTGGGGGGGAGCTATGTGGTCGGTGAGTGATGTGCGTCATCCTTGGTTACAACATACCTTGCTTCATTCCTTACTGCCGTACATGCCCTCACAGGGAACATTCAATATTATCACAGGCACTATCAAAATCCCTGCTCCCAAGGGGAATAATACGAAAGACAACGCAGCCTTCTTTGCAGTCATTATCGACGACATGCAGTGCCACAATTATCTCCAAGCCGGCATCTATCTCAACTTTGTCAAGGGTACGCCAGCCTATAGCAGTAAATAGATGGCGAACTATCCATCTGCAGCCTTTTTGTGCTCACCAGGTTTCATTTTTAAAGCTTGGTACTCACTTTTGTCTGACACGGCACCCAGTTTCAGCAATGTGGAGGTCGCAGCTGGGGATGTTGTCATGCTCACCATTGACGTAATCACCACGACCTCTGGCTTTGTTATTATCAAGAACCTCTCCAGTGACCACCAGGAAAATGTCACATTCACTGCTGACATACCACTCTGCGGTCATAGCGCAGGGTGGATCGTCAATCCTTTGATGCGGGACAGCAGTAACCTAGCATTCTATCCCCTTGCAGAGTTTGAAGACATACACTTTACGGATGCGGTCGCTGCTGGTCCTTATGGGGTCTACACGCCCACCGGGGCCGACATCGGGAACATAAATCAAGACAACCAAACTGTGACTTCTGTTTTGATGAACCCGTTGGACCTCTTTGAAGTCACAGTCCAGCGTCTGTAGGGCAAGGATGCAGAGGGGTGGGGTCCGAGTTGTGGGATGATGGAGTCTTGAGAGTGGTCGAGTTCATCGGTATTTCAACAGACATTGCCGCCTTTCTGTGTTCGTGCAGGTATCTTCAGAAGAGTCTTGTTCCGTCTGCGGGCTGCGCCCTCAGCCATGTTTATTATACCCTATTTCATCTTGCGTACTTCCTTGATGGACGCTGGCCCATCATCCATCAGCAAAAGGGGCAAGGCCAAACAAGGCTCGCTCGTGAAGTGCACGACTACCATCGCTCGGAGCTCGCCATACCCGTGATTTAACGATGGTGTTAACCAACCGAGTCGTATCGATCCCCTCACACGGAGGTTCTTTAAGTTAAGATCGAAGTACTTAGCTCGTTTGTGAGATTGGGCGTTAGTTACAATGGCGATCGCAGATTTATTATCGCCGTACAGGATCGTGGCTTTCTTCGGTTCATAACCGATCTCTTTGTAGGGGTTTCGTAGCCAGATGAATCATGTCCTTTTCGGCGCGTGCCGTCGAATTCTGATTCTGCCCGGGTCGAGAGCGCGGGAGGTAATTCCTTCTTCGAGCTCCAGGCAATAGCGCCGCCATTCAAGAACGGAAACTAGCACGCTAGTTCCTATACTACTTGTGGTCGATCGGAAGCCCACATAGGTTCTCCTCGAGCTTGTTGGACGCCCGACAGACCGCAGAGGGCGACATCATCGCACCGATAGCGGGAAACCTCCTCGCGGCTTACCGATGGCTCAAGTGCGCTGGTGAATGCGCCCACGCAACAGTACGTATCGTCGATGTCGTGGCGAATCTCGCATGGATACGAGAGAACTGTTAATTTGGTACCAAGCGTCGCAGTATTTGTCTAGGTCATACCATTTCCTGACCACCTCGAAACGTTTTGCATCGTCGCGTTCGACAAGCCCGCCGACGGCTCGGGCGTGGTCGACGCAGGCGGGGTCGCGCTTCCCATACAGCAAGGAGACGCATCATACTACTCGGGCCAAGGAAACGGGATGACGACAGTCGCTCGAGTGGCGTATGGACCCTGACGGAGTGTTGACGATCGACGCTCCGCAAAGGCAGGTGGATCTAGCGGACTATGCTTGGGCGTCCCAGGTCTCGTATGCGACGTGACACGCTGCAACCGCGTTATCTATCACCTTTGAAGCCGAGACAATACTAGTACTATTGTTCGCCTTCATCGGGGTTGATGCTGAGCGCCGAGGCCTTGAGGATTGATATCGAGGGGACAGGCGAAACAAGGTCGCGTGACTTTCCCCCGGTTTTTCGTTTTCTCCTGGTGTGGGCTCTGTTAGCTCACCCGCCTGCTACGGCACCGAAGGTGTACGGGTCTGCCATCCATCCAGTATGCAGCGCCCGTCTAACACATTGATCACAGATCCCTGCAAGGATCGCCTTCCAAATTTTTTGGGTCGAATCTCACCCTTCTCGTACAGTGACGAATACAAGTACAAGACGATCAATAACAACTCTATGCACGCGTCTTTTTCCCGTTACTTACCCTCTAAAACACCACCCTTGACCACTTGCCAAGCCGGCCTATTGACAAGTTTGTTCCACCACCTTAAGTCCAACGTCGAATTAACAGTGGTCGCGCGACTATTAAGCAGGTCCCGTACCTGGCTACGTTGGGTCTCTTCGTAAACACGTGTTCGGCTCCACAGAAGCAGAGCGCGTTGCCATATGGCAAGTGCTGCAGGTCGGCGAGCGTCACGCTCTGCGAGCACGTGAGCGATCTGAAGATTGCCAGAGCGATCGACGTACGTTGCCAGCAAGGTACTCCTGCTTGCCGAGGATGCTCTCGTACACGTCCAGCTTCGCCTCGAGGGTCTTGAGGTGCACGGCGGCCTTGGCTTCGTCAGTCTGCTCGCCGCACTGTCTTCAGCGCAGATCAGAAAACAGGGACGTCAACAGGCGCATGCACGTACGGCTTGACGAACGTCTCGTACACGAAAGAGCCGGCGTTTGGATTGAAGTGGGAGACCTCGACGGAGGATGCTTGCTCGAACATGGCCGCTTCCTTGAGATCGGTCGGAATGAGGCCGGGGGTACCCTGGTTGGGGTACTTGTTGATCAGATAACGCGCGATGGCACGCGATTCGTAGACGATGAAGCCGTCATCGACCTTTGGGATCGCAGGTTAGCAGCGTCGAGCTGCGCGCGGGCGTGGTATCACGCACGATGTAAGGAACCTCGCCAAATGGCTGGTTCTGCATGAACCCTGGAGCCTTGTGTTCACCTTTGGCGAGATCGACGAGCACGAAGTCGTAGGGGATCTTCTTCTCGTGGCAGACCAATGCTACGAGATGGGTACACATGGACATAGTGTATCCGTGAAGTCTGAGAGCCATAGCGATAGAAAATTGCAGGACTCAATGAAGACGGTGGGGTAGGCTGGAAAGAGCGACGGTAGAGTAAACTGCCCAAACAGCTGGTTATATATGCTGAGCAGGTCCCGCAGGGCACTGATCTCCGACGGGATCAAAACTCTCAAAGTTCAGGACATCTTGCCGAACGTGATTGTCACCAGTACTTTGGAGGAAGGAAGGTGCGCCCGGCGATGCGAGGAACTTTAACAGTGAATCATGATGCTGACGAATAACTGTTTCTATGGAGATAAGATCAAGAAAGTCAGTAGCACTACGCCTGGCCATGGGCTGGCCTGATTCTGGCCCTGATTCGAGTCAAGGACCCGCTGGTTTACTATCGGGCACTTTACAAAGGTTGGATCTGTCAGGATATCGTGTCAACTGTGAGGATTGCAACTATGTATACGACCAAACCAACCATTCGACGTGTAGGCTAACATCTTCCTTCGACACGGTTGGAAGCTGTGAGCCAACAAACAAGATGACGACAGTCGACCAAGGGGCTTGGGAGAGGTACGGACCCGAACGGGGTGTTATCGACGTTCCGCAAAGGCATGATGCTTGGGCGTAGAACGGGGTTAGTAACTTATACATGACTGCTCCAGCCGGTGCCGCCTGAACCTCGGACACAGCAGTCAGGCTGAGGCTGGTCGATATTCAACCTGTTTCGTCTCTGTCGCAGTGAAATTCATAGTTGGAGAAGATGCCCGAAACAGGGTTGCGGAGAATCGGACGCTAACCGTGTGAATGGTTTATGTGTCGCAGCTCAACCGAGGTCCATCATCGAGTGTATCCAGAGTGATTCGCTCACTTGCAATGCGGCACGCTGAACGTCCCTTCTGTGGCCTCTCCTCCCAGCGCTCGGCGCTCAACCCCCGATCAGAAGAGCCGTCTCTCGACTCGTTCCCTCCCACTTCGAACGATGACGTTTAGTATTACTGTCCTCTGCCTGGTGTTGCTCACCTGCTCGTGCTCTGCTTTTGTCTCGCTCGTTCCGTTTCCCTCGGTCTCGATTGTGCTGTCGAGCCACTTCAACAATCAAGCGGCGTCTATCGATGGTACCACCGGGGATTTCAACGGGCGTGGGTCTACATTTCCAGCGAAATACCTGCCCACGGGATCCTGGTCTTTCGACGGTGTGACGGTGATGATCTTTTCCCGTCTTTGCTGGGGCTCCGTGGGCTGAACTGTGCGTGTTTAGTACGACCTTCCGACTGTTTGGGGTTTGGGTGACGATAATGTCATTGCCCAAGGACAGATCATAGAACTTCCCGACGCCTCATACGTTCACCAACTTCATATGCTATGTGCTGGAGATGGATTGGACGGTCAGCTTCTTATCCAGACCGATATAGCCGGCTGACGGGCGTTTCACTAGTGCAGTTCAGCGACGCGTTTGACCTCAACTACGCGGATAATTCTGTCTCAAAATTGCCGTGTGAGTGTTTAATCTTGCATTCTGTCACTGCTGCCCACAGGTCATTTCAGTCACAGGAAAGAACTGGTGGAGGAAATTGGGTGACATTCGAACGTGAGACTAACCTAGTATTCTACTAGTTGCTAGTCCATCCCCATGACCTCATTTTGTAGTCCTTACCGCTTCGACGACTATGGCGCCTCGATAAACTGGAATTCAACCCAAATATTCCAGCTCTCGCTTTCCATCCCATCGCGCGTCCCGCTGAAAAGCATCACACTTCCCCTAACTGCGAACGATTCCAATAGGCACCATATCTTCGCCATATCATTCACCCCATCCGTTCTGCCATCTGCCGCGCCCACCGGGCCCGAACTCTCGATCCGCACTGTGCAGTTCGGCACGCGTTGGGAAGACGTCAATGGCCAACGTGCACAAGCGGTCGGGATCACGCTGGCAAATATCTTGCCGGGAAGCCTCGCGTCGTTCCCGAACACGTGGCTAAAATCCAAATATCAAGTAGAGGTGACCGGGGAAGGTGTGACAACGGTGCTGCCGGGGGTTTTCTATCGTCTCGTCCCCGCGGACCAGGCACGTCTTGACGTTCTCGTCTTGAACGATAACGGTACGGGTAATGCAACCATCTTGATAAAAGACACAGATGGAGGCGTGGTGGTGACATCGTCTGGATGGTCTATCACCCCGCTTCGACAGGCGTGGACGGTAGACGAGAGCGTATTGTCCACACATGAAACACCGACTTGGGTATGTCGACTCAATTTCTTCGGTATCACGTAACACTAACGAGTGTCGTTTCAGTGGAACCAAGCAAAGTACGGGATCTTGTGAGTAACAAGGTGACCGGTGAAGAAGCTGGGAACTAACGCACGCTAGCATACACTGGGGTATATATAGCGTTCCTCCCTTTGCAAGCCGTCTCTTGACCTATCATGATGTCGCTCACACG
Source organism: Strobilomyces dryophilus (assembly GCA_038089955.1). Classification (NCBI taxonomy): domain Eukaryota; kingdom Fungi; phylum Basidiomycota; class Agaricomycetes; order Boletales; family Boletaceae; genus Strobilomyces; species Strobilomyces dryophilus. The sequence goes on along the minus strand of JBBPLT010000047.1, from coordinate 81,001 downwards.
ACGTTAGGCTCCACCACAATCTTATGCCGAGTGGTACGAGTGAGTGCCTTCTCCCTGCATTGCAAGTTGCTGTGACCAATATTACTTACAGCTGGTATCTCCGTAATCCGTCGAACTCAGACAACCCCACTTGGAACTATCATCTCGAGCACTACGGGCCTGTAAGGAACCCTGTATTGGGGTTAGGGTCTTACTCTCATTCGACATTATTGTCGCCTAGGACGTCGTTTACGACGACTTCATTTCCAATTTCACTGCAGCGAACTGGAATGCCAGCGCATGGCTAGATTTAATTGAAGAAGCTGGTGCGAAATACTTTGTCTTTGTCACGGTTCGTACAGCATTGGTGGGATTGTCCATAGTCTTGACGTCTCGCCTCGCAGAAACACCATGACGGATATAGTTTGTTTGATACCAAGAACACAACGCATAGGAGCAGTATATACTTAAACCCTTATCGCGACTTCCTCAAGGAACTCATGGATACCGCGAGAGCTGAGAAACCTAATCTTCACCGTGGGACATACTATTCGCTTGCCGAATGGTAGGTTGTACTTCTTCCCGGACGATTACTTCCAAGCGACGCACCATTCAAGGTTCAATCCGTACTTTGCACCCTATGGGTTTGAGCGATGGCCTGGAGGCCTCGCGCATAATGCATTCAATAGCTCCGCGCTCGAGCCTTACACTGGCATCCTCAATATCTCCGACTACATTCAAGACCTGGAGTATCCGCACATGCTGTCTCTCGCGCTCGATTATGGAACTGAGATTATGGTGTGTCAATACAAACATTGAGATGCATTCTGTTGAAGCCCGTTATAGTGGTGTGACGGTTATGTTGGTGGTCCCAACAAGACGCTAGAATTCGCAGCACAGTTCTACAACCACGCTGTTGAGAATGGGTATCAAGTGGTCATGAACGACCGTTCGTTTAGGAGGTTTCCTGCCCTTGTCTCTGCCTGACTGCCGAATTTATAGGCTGTGGGATGGTTCCCGATTTTGACACACCGGAATACGTCCTGCTCGGATCGCTCTCGACGAAAAAGTGGGAGACAAACGAAGGCATGGATCCGTTCAGTTATGGTCTCAACAATGCCACCAACGCGACCGAGTACAAGAACGGCTCCACCATCGTCCAAACGCTGGTCGACGTCGTGAGCAAGAACGGGAACTTGTACGCCGGGTGCTGCATAGTTTTTCGCTGCCCGTTCATCTTCTTTGTAGCTTGTTGGACATCGGGCCCACCGCGGAAGGCAGCGTCATCAAACCGATGGCGGACAACCTCCTCGCAGCTGGCCGCTGGCTCAAATACGCGGGTGAATGCATCTATGCGACCGTACGTACCTCTGGTACCCACGGCGAACCTCGGTTTAAGATCTCTACAGGATTATTGGTATCAAGTGTCGCAAGACCCGTCTGGGTCGTACCGATTCCTGACCACGCCCGAGACGTTTTGCATCGTCGCGTTCAACAAGCCTTCAGGCGGCTCGGTCGTGGTTGACGCTGGAGGGGTCGTACTCCCTATTCGAGAGGGAGACGTCGTCAGACTTCTTGGGCCGACGAACGAGACGGCGGGGGCTGGGGAGGGACTCGAGTGGCGTATGGACCCGAACGGGGTGTTGACGATCGATGTTGCGCAGAGCTTGGTGGATCTGGTGGATTATGCTTGGGCTTTTCAGGTCACGTATGCTGTGTAACGTCGGCCGAGGACAGTCGTATACCGCACTTTGAGTCAGACAGACGCCCAACGATCGCAGCGCCCTGCCTTATATATAGGCTCCAATGTGTCCCACGAACTGTTCCAGATTTCCCCGTGACTAGACATCGTGGCGGCCGTTGGGCGGCCTCGTTGCAGTCCTAACGTCGACTGCACGTCGACTGCGTTTGAATAGACTACCCGGATCATCTACCTCAACTCCTCTGCACCAGAAATGGCGGTGGCCTTGGTCAGGTTGTTTCCCTTCGAGAATCTGTCGCAGTGCTGACAGAAACGCAGGTTCTCCAAACGGCGTGCGCTGCCGTGGAAGGCGAATGGGCCGTAGCGACCATGAAGGCGTTCGGGCTCCCTTCGCTCTGCGGCGCCCTGCTCGCCTTCCTTGGCACTAAGCCTGTCCCTCTGATCCCCTTCCCATCGACCCCAGTCCCGTTATCGCTTCATTTCGACAACCAGGCCGCGTCCGTCGACGGCACGACGGGCGATTTCGACCGCTGGGGCGCGACGTACGCCACGGAACATCTACCCACGGGCCCGTGGTTCTCCAATGGCGTCTCGGTACGTCCTTTTCTCTGTTTGGCGTCGACGGGTGACTGAAGGTGGTGTTCCCAGTACGAGCTTCCCACTGCGTGGGGCACGGGCTATGACAATGTCCTAGCGGAAGGACAGGTCGTCGAGCTTGCGAGCGCGAGCTACGTTCACGAACTTCATCTACTGTACGCCGGCGACGGCCACGATCGTTCGTAGGCGTCCATTGCCCGTGAACCTGGCTGACACGTCCTTCTTAGACCAATTCGATCACACTTTCGAGCTCAACTATGCGGACGACACCATCTCGGAACTCGTGTGTGAGCAGCTTGTCCCGACGTTTCTATGTCGTCGTCGCTCCAACGTCCCATTGCAGTGACGGGAAAGAATTGGTTCAGGTTTCCGACCATCAACTGGGGCGACATCCGCACGTGAGCCTCGTTTCCAGCCTCGTTTCGATGGAGCCATGCTGACCACATTAGGCCCTACCACTTCGTCGACCACGGCGCATCGAGGAACTGGAATTCGTCTCAGATCCACCAACTCTCTTTCTCTGTTTCCTCGCGCGTCCCGTTGAAGAGCATCACCCTCCCCCTCACCATGAACGCCTCGAACAGACTCCACGTCTTCGCCATATCCGTCACGCCATGTATCGTCCAGTCCGGTGTCTCGAACGGTCCAGAGCTCTCGATTCGCGGCGTTCGATTCAGCACGCGTTGGGAAGAGGTCGGTGGGCGACGCGCTCAGGCGGTCGCGATCACGTTGGCGAATCTCTTGCCTGGAAGTCGTGCCTCAGAGCCGAATGCGTCGACACGATCTAAATACGAGGTGGAAGTGACTGGAGAGGGGGTGACCACGGTGACGCCAGGCGTGGTGTACCGTCTCGTGCCGGCGGATCAAGTACGCTTGGACGTCCTTGTCTTGAACGACGACGGGAGTGGCGACGCAACGGTTCGGATCAGAGACGCCGATGGGAATGTGGTCGGAACGTCGACGGGATGGCCCATTACGCCCCTCCGACAGACGTGGACGGCTGAAGAGAGCGTGCTGTCGACGCACGAACCGCCGAACTGGGTATGTCGATTTTCGTTTTCGTGTCGAGCTGCCGTATCGACGTTTTTCAAAGTGGAACGAGGCGAAATATGGAATATTGTGAGTGGAAACGAGATGCTGAGGTCGACGTCGACCACGCGCTCACGCGAACTAGCTTCCATTGGGGTCTCTACAGTGTTCCGGCTTACGTAGGTTCGACTCCACCACTTGTGACCCCTGCCTCATTGACATGACATGCAGGGCCCGCCGTGGTCTTATGCCGAGTGGTATGAGTAAGTCTCCGAGGGTCGCACGTTTCCATTTGTCGTCTTACGCGGAAAACATGTCAGCTGGCAGCTACATAACCCGCCAGATTCGAGCAATCCCACCTGGAGGTACCATCTCGACAGCTACGGATCAGTGAGAAGAATTCCCGCCGGATCAGGATCGTACCATAATTCACTCTGTCTAGGATGTCGTTCATGACGACTTTATCGCAAACTTCACGGCGAGACACTGGAATCCAAGCGCGTGGCTGGATCTGGTCGATGAAGCCGGTGCGAAGTACTTCATATTTGTCACGGTTCGTGGGGGTTTACTTCGTTGTTTTCCATCCTAATGCATACCGCAGAAACACCACGATGGATATAACTTGTTTGATACAAAGAACACGACGCACCGAAGCAGCGTTCACCTCCATCCTTATCGCGATTTCCTCAAAGAGTTGATGGAGACAGCTAAATCCGAGAAACCACATCTTCACCGTGGGACGTACTATTCGATGCCTGAATGGTAGGTGATGCATTTCCGACTACAACGAGCGCTTGACGGGCATCTGCTTCAAGGTTCAATCCCTACTATGCACCATATGGATTCGATACATGGCCCGGAGGACTCGCCCACAACGTATTCAATCACTCAGAACTCGAACCTTACACCGGCATGCTCGAGATCTCTGACTATGTCCAAGACCTACAGTACCCTCACATGGTGTCTCTTGCTCTTGACTACGGAACGGAGATTATGGTGCGTGAGTCAGGGAGGTTGGTGTGGATCCGCGCTTATGGTTTTCGAAGTGGTGCGACATTGGTGGTGCAAATAACACAATGGAGTTCGCAGCGCAGTTCTACAACCATGCGACAGAGAACGGATATCAGGTCACTATGAATGATCGTTCGTACTTTGAGATGTTCACGGAAGTGTTCTTCCCTGACTGTTTTGACAGGTTGTGGCGCGGTACCCGACTTTGACACGCCAGAATACGTCTTATCTGGATCACTGTCTACGAGACGATGGGAAAGAACAGAAGGCGTGGACCCGTGCAGTTTTGGCATCAACAATGCTACCGACGTGGCCGCGTACAAGAATGGTAGTACCATCGTCCAAACCCTGGTCGATGTCGTGAGCAAGAACGGAAATTAGTGCGCTTCCTGCACTTCTTTGTTGTTTTGCTGGTCCTTTACTCTGGCTTCAGCCTGCTGAACGTTGGGCCTACCGCAGAAGGCGACATCATCGCCCCAATGGCTGAGAACCTCATCGCAGCAGGTCGATGGCTCAGGTATGCGGGTGCATGCGTCTACGCAACTGTACGTATTTCGCGCGTCGGTGACGAAACCCACGTTTCGATAAACGTACAGGACTACTGGTACCAAGCGTCGCAAGACCCATCAGGGTCGTACCGATTCCTGACAACGCCTGAAACATTTTGCATCATCGCCTTCAATAGGCCTACAAACGGATCAGTGGTGGTGGACGCGGGCGGACTGGTACTTCCCATCAGGAATGGAGATAGCATCAAATTGCTTGGACCTCCGGACGACGGGCCGAAGACGGGCGCACGAGACCTGGAATGGAGCATTGACCAGAACGGGGTACTGATGATTCACGTTCCACAAAGCCAGGTGGACAGAGTCGAGTTCGCCTGGGCATTCCAAGTTTCGTACACAATTTGATTGGCTTGGGCCTCGTATGCACCGACTTTTGTACAATAGAACGGCGATTGTGGAGTGTTTGCCTATTTGAAACGCCTCACTGTGGGCTTCCATACCGAGGTCCACGCAAACTCAATTTCGGGGTGTATTGTTGTCGTGGTACCTTCTTAATGGCTCATCAAGAATGAAAAACGAGAAAAAACATCCTCCGACCTCCAGCCTCCGAGACGCTTGCACAGGACCTCTCAAATCCATTTTCCTCTGCTTTTTCTACGAGCCATCATGACGCCCCCCGTCTTGTTGACAGCACCGACGCCCTTGCCAGACGCCGCCCCCCTCAGCGCCGACCGCGCCAACCGCAACGCGTCTCTCCCGCCCTTTGGCGTCTTCCTCAGCCACCCAGGACCCGACCCCGTAGCCCCAGCCGGCCCAGACGACGACGAGTACGACGACCCGTACGACGACCCAGATCCAGACGCGTCGCACGCCGCGCGCGCACTCCGTCAGTGGACCGGCGCCCCCATCCGCGCGATCGTGCCCTTGCCTCGGCGCAAGCTCGGCGTCGCGTCCAACGCCGTCGTGCAGCAGCAGCAACAGCAGCAGCCGCCTCAACCGCGCACCAAGTCGTTCTGCCTGGGCCTCTCGCGCGTCCCTCATTTTCGTGACGACGCGCACGCGGACGGGGACGAGATTGAGGAGGAGGGGGACGGGGACGGGGACGGGGACGGGGGGCTTGAAAGAGGAGGGGGAGGAGACTTCGGCGCGCTCTCGTCGGGCTCGCGGTACTGCACGTACGAGAGCATCACCGCCGCCGAGGGCTTGTCCTCATGGAGCTTCGAGGTAAACGTCTCGCGTCCCTGTCGATCTTGTCTGCCGGGGCTAACTGCGGCGCGCTCAGGAACTCCGTGTCGAATGTTACGCCCAGTCCTTCGTCGCTAGAGGCACCAAGCCGCCTCCCGTGGTCCACCCTTCGCTCGCCGTTCCACCTGCTTTCGTGCCTCGCGTCGTTCCTCGCACCGAGCTCTAATGTTCGCGCCGGCTAGCTGCTAGATCTAATATGTAAAATGTACTCGTGTCATGCAAAATATGGTATATATGTAACTGCGACGTTATTTCCATGTATCCCCGGAAGACCCATCCTCCCAGAATGGGGGAAGTCGAATAGGTCACGCTATCTGGTCCACGCTAGCGTTGTACGTCAAGTCGGCGTCTATCGAACGCTCGTAGCGTCTCCGGCCTTCATGCAAAAGGAAAGAGGTGGCAGCCAGTAGCACGAGGGTCATCAGGTCCCCTCTGGCTAGCGCTTCCGTCTGGAAGACTGCTTGCATGATGGGCACGTAGACGAGCGCGAGTAGCACTAGTAACGACGCTGACACAGTCGAGACTAACATCTTGTTCTGGAACAGCCCGCAACCAAGAGCACGGTTTTGGACCGCGGACACCAGGTCGAGGAAGACGAAGCAAGTAAACGTCTGCAAACAAAAACCCCCTCTTCAGATACGAGAAGAAAAGAAACGGCGGGGTTACGTACCATGGTTTGCTCCCTCCGCGACATCTGCTCGTCCCCGATCAACGCAATATAATAGATGAATAAAGTACCAATGACGATAGTGGATGCTGAAAATAGTACGCGGTACAGGAAGCGTCGGGTGATGATGGGTTCGTTCTTTCTCCGAGGCGGTTTCCGCATGACAGCTGGGTCAACTGGGTCTACTCCCAGTGATTGGCTGGGTGGTCCTATCGAGCAAGGACCATCAGAAACCAAAGATGCGCAGCGCCGCCGCCGACGAACCGTCCATAAGAATGTTGATAAATAAAATCTGCATAGGGTTCAGCGGGTTGCTGTATCCAAGGAACGTGCTAAGGGTGATCAGCGAAAGCGCAGCGGCGGCGGTGCTGAGCTGGAAGCACAGGAAGTTTTGAATGTTGTGAAATATAGATTTCCCTGTACACCTCCAATGTCAGCTCGGGGTTACCAGTGATTGGCGAGGAGCCCACCTTCTTCGACGGCGGGAAGGATAGTACTGAAGTTATCGTCGACAATGATCATATCAGCAGCTTCCTTGGCTACGTCGGTACCACTCTTGCCCATCGACACGCCGATGTCAGCCATTTTGAGTGCTGGTGCGTCATTAACTGTGGTAGGAAATCATCAGCGACACGAAAACGGCCAGCATCACGACTGACCTCCGTCTCCCGTCATAGCTACTACAGCTCCACGAGCCTGGAAGGCCTCGACGATCGCCATTTTATGTCGTGGCGTCGTCCGCGCGAACACGCTGACGCTACCAACGCGTTCGACGAGTTGCGCCTTGGTCAGCTGATCGATCTCCTTGCCGGTCATGCAGTATCTGTTAGAGGTTCCTCCCTGCGTTCGTTGTCCGACGCGAAGCCCAAGCTTTTGCGCGATGGCAAGCGCAGTCGGTTCCGCGTCTCCGGTGATCATCACGACTTGGACACCGCCCGACTGCAGGAGTCCGATAGCGTCGGCGACACCCTTCCTAGGAGGGTCGACCATGGCTTGGAAACCCGCGAAAATAAGGTTGTCCTTCTCCATGTCTGGCGAACTTGACCTCGTCTGCGACCTCAGTGGCGTGTCTGGCTTGGGGGAATCCACGGAGCCATAGCCATACGCCATTGCCAGGACGCGAAGGCCCTTGGATGCTGCTACCCGAGCATTCGAAAGAATGACATTGCGCGTGTTGGAATCTAGGACGGGCGTCGAGTTATCGGACACGTAGTAAAATTTGCAACGATCCAGTACTCCTTCAATGGCACCCTTGATATAATAGATCTCGCGCGGCGTTCCGTTGTAGAGAGCAGCGGAGTAAGTGTGTATACCACTGACAGCCATGTACTTTCGCTCCGAGTTGAAAGATTGTTCGGCGAGTCGGGTAAAGGACTATGGGCATTAAGCAACTGTACGATCGGGGGCGACATTAGCGTACGTACGTGGCGTTGATCATGCAAGCCGAACGTGGGGAGGACGTTGAGCAAGGCAACATCAGTCGATTGGCCAATGTAAACGCCATCTTCGCTTTGCGATGCGACGGCATTGTTACACAGGCAACCGATTTCGAGCGTCTTACGGACAGCCGGTGAGGGTGAAATAGCCGATTGCAGACCGTCAACATGCAGGCTTTCGTCCGCAACGTAGATTTCAGTGACCGTTTGTTCGTTCTTTGTCAGTGTTCCTACATACCAAAGTCAGTCTGGTGAGCATTATCGTAGAGTAAAGTCAAGCTTTCCTGTCTTGTCAGAACATATGACGGAAACCGAACCCAAAGATTCTACTGAATGCAGCTTCTTCACGATAGCTTTGCGTTTCGACATCCGCATAACTCCGAGAGCGAGGGTGACAGTCGTCACGATCGGCAGTCCTTCAGGTATAGCAGCGACCGCAAGAGAGACTAAACCCAAATAAATTAAGTGGGAATCACGACGAGGTCATCGCAACACACCTCCGATGGTGAACATGTCTAGCCAAGGACGCTGTTGCCACATGCCGATCAAACAGATGAACCCAATGACGCCGAAAGACAAGAACGAGAGCTTCTGCGCAAGCTCGTCCATGCTAAGCTGAAGAGGCGTCCGCTTCTCGTCGACCTGAGATGGGCCGAACCGCATAAATGATCTACTCGGGCGGACGACGGCACATATACTCACATCCTGCATCATGGAGAAAATGACGCCAAACTCCGTCTGGACACCAGTAGCGATGACGATCCCAGTTCCATGTCCTTGTACCCAGGACCTATTCAGTCAAAGTAAACGTACCCGGCCACGAGTCTGCTCACCGTTCCTAACCAATGTACCCATATACGCGATGCAAGATCGTTCTGCAAGCGGAGCCACTTCACCGGACTTGGAATCCGTGGAAAAGGCACTGGTCCCATTCTCCTTCAGGTCGCATGTTTTAGCATCCTTTTGGCGCGCGATGGTTTCACCTGTGAGACTGCTCTCATCGATCTCGAGATCGATGGAAGATATGATGCGAATGTCTGCAGGAACACGGTCACCGGTCGTCAAGGACACAATGTCACCAGGGACTAGCTCGTTTGCAAGGACGTGTATTGTCTGCTGGTCACTGTCGGCATCATGTAAGAATTCAATGAAAGGAAAGAGCATGATTCATACCGGATGACGTGACAATGATGCGGAACGAGCTTATTCAGTGCCTCGAGGCTCTTTTCGGAGCGCTGCTCCTGTATGAAGCCGACTAATGGAGCTAAGTCAGAGTATGGTCGATATGAAACGTCGATCCAGGTTACCGGTGAGGACGATCGCAACGGCAACCGTTATGCTAACAGCGTCATCGACATTTCCCATTACCGCACTGAGTATCGCGCTCCCACAAAGGAGTAGTATCAACGGGCTTTCGTAGATCGTTTTGGCAAACTTGAGGAGAACCGATTCAGGCGCGGACACGGAGAACTCGTTGTATCCGTGAACATTCTGTAGCGATGGAACGACAGCAGCTGATAGACCAACTACTACAGACGATTGGAAATGTGCGACGGTGTCCTGTGCCGAAAACGTCGTCAGAACGGGACTTTTAAATACGACAAATAAGATTAGATTAGATAACGGCGCGAGGGTCGATAGAATGTTCCACATAGAAAGTGTGGCTATACTGGAGAGCTAAGAGCCACGTAGCCGTGGGGAAAAACCCCTACTGAAGAGAAAGGCTGTGACGCACCTCGACGCTCCAGTGGGCAAAACGTGCGGAAGGGGTGTCTCGCCCACCCTCTCGGTTCGTCAAATTAGGAGTCGAACGGCCGTTGACGAGAGTGTAGCCACTTTCGAGTGTCTCTTCCCTTGAACGGTCCCCCGTTACTGCCGCGAGTGCTTTCTGAAACAAACCCTCGGCGGTCATCCCCGGCGCGAGCGTGTGCGGAATGAAATCTGTTGTCTCGGTATGGTGTCTTCTCAGAGTGGTGCTGTACGCGAAATGGCTGGTCGCGCCAGGCGTAGGTTGCGGTTCACCATATTGGGTGTCCGCACAAGTGGGGAAGTAGCTTGAAGCGGGAGGAGAAGGCGGTCGATGTCGATCCGGCACCGAGTGGCCTGGAGAGGGCATGGAGTGGAGCATGGCATGGGCCGAGGTCGAGACCATTGTAGGTTCAGGGACCGTTGACGACTCTATGCTTGCATGCGCAGAGGTCATCTGGGTCAAGGAGATTCGCTCGACTCGTTTGCCCAAGGCAGGAAGGGTTCGACGAGACGTGGACATCATGTCCTTACGTTGGCAACGCCTTGAAATACCTGTCAGCTGAGCCTAACTGTGGAGGAGAAACAGAGAAGGAACTTTATTAATGGACCTGTGACTCTTCTCTGCCGGACATCGTCAACGTTGCCGTATGGGAACGAGTTTCCTTTACAGGTTTTGTTTTGTGGCCCTACAGGCTCACGCTCCGAAGTCCGACCTGGCACATGGTCTCGAAGAACTCCAAAAGTTCGGACTCGATTCATCAAGCGTCTATGAAGTGTACATGAAATGCTACAGCGCTACAAGAACATGGTACTATACAAAGCCAGCTGATATCAAGAAGTGGAGAAATCCATACTCTACAAGAAGCATACACCAACGCCGACTCGACGACTCGTCTAAGCGATGCGAACTCTCTTTGTCTGCGGCTCCGTAATCGCACGTGCTTCACGACCAGGTACTACCTCTGCGTCAGTGGCGTCCATGCCTGGCACCATGCGTTCGATGTGCCGATGCACAGCATCGTCACGCGAGAATAAACGTCTGCAATGCGGGCATTTCCATTTCACCCCCAGGTGCATGACAACGTGGCGGGACAGGTTCTCCTGTTTCATCGGCCGAGAGTGCGTACACTCGGCCCAACGACAAACCGCGGGCACGGCGGGACCTGTTTGAAGATGGTGGTGGTTTCGAAGGTGCCGGAGCACTCGAGTTCTGTCGCCGACGATCCATTTATTGCACGGACTGCCGAGAGCGTCGAAGCGACACTTGTAAAAGCAGCGCTTATCGCCGTAGCGATACCGAGCGAATTCGATGTCTGCTTCGTCGGCTGAAGCATCCGGTGAGGATGGGGGAGCTGGTAGAAAGACCTGTCCTGGAACCGCTGGACCGGGGGTGGACGGTGTCATATTTTGATTCGCGTTGGAAGTCGCGATGATAGGTAGAGATGCTGGGATAAAGGCGGGAGCCGGAGCAAATATCTTTGCTACGGGGGATGATTGGCTCGAGCCATAGCAGTGATCAGATGGATGGCCATTAACCACCGCATTACACGGTATCGCCGTATCTGGAAGAGGCGGTGGTCGACTCCATTCCTGCTGTCGAGCAGACGCGCGATCGGTAAGGCGGTACTGTCTGGCTTGGTGATAGGGGTGGCTAGATAGGGACGATGTCCTGAGAGATCCGCTTCCCGCAGATGCAATGCGGAGCGACCGTGTGGGATCTGTGCCGGACGTCCGCGGCACATGGGATGTGCCATGGCTATCCTGGCCAGGGAACGGGCACGGCGGCTGGACCGCTGTGGAGTGATACTCCAGCGCGGATGCTTGAAAGAGGGGGTGGACGTGATGAAAGTCATGATCAACGCTAAAATGCGGTTCCGTGAGCGAGTGGCCGCCTCGTCGGAAAGGGCAGGCTGACCTTGGAAGGGGCAGAACGAATTCGTCCCCAGTAGCTTGGGAATCAGGTAGGTGATTCGTGTAGTAGGGGTTCATGTCGAAGAAGGTCGCTGGGGAACTTCTTTGATGGGAACGTGAAGCACCTGCTGAGAATTTAAGACATCGGCGTCCACACTCTCGGGGCGGAGAGTTGCATAGTTTTCATTTGCAAATGCACCGCTCGGCGAATGGCGATGACGACTAGGAGTGCTGGTAGTAGTATGCGGTTTCATCACTCTGGCGGAGAGCACGGCAGTTAATCGATCATGAACACTAGGCATGACACCCGCCGCAATGATCTCGCCCTCTCACCACGGGGTCGTATTACATATTATCCCATAATCGCGGAGAGTTATCAAAGCGCGTGTGACGGCGCAACCTAAGATGAACGGCAGTGCATGTCGGGGGTAAATGTCGGATTTTGAGGCATGTACGCCAGGCGACGCACACGCCATGAGTTCGGGTGGTTTCGTCAATACCCAGCGAAGGAGGACGAAGCAAGGCCATGACGCCGGTAGAGCGACAAAAATGGCGATAATCAGTGAAGCCGGCCACGCGACAGCGTTTCTGCAGGCATCATCGCGAATGCCTTGATGTTATAGTGATAGCCGTGCTGGAAGAAGCCGACGATCCATAACTTCATTCAACTCGGATCGCCATAAACGGGCGCGAGGTGCCTTGACGAGTCACATAAGCGTCGCAGAGACACCCATAATCCGCCCGACGTCTTCTGAGGCCGCTGGCTGTGGCTTGGCGCCTGCTGGGACGAGGATGGCACGTAACTTCAAGGGAGACTTGTGGCCGGCTGTTAGAGGGGTCATACATACCACGGGCAGCGCAATGCGTGAGCTACGGGGCGGATATTGCGCATCAGAGATGATTGGTGAGGCGGGGGAAACATGAGTTGTTGACGCATCGGCTAATCGGACGTGGACGTGGATCAAACACAGCAGTGTGTTTGTTTACCAAAGGCTTCTGAACCAAACAACCACCTGGCACGACACACAATTGGTTCGATATCACGGCCACGAGTACCTCGTTTCGAAACTACGTTGTTCATTGCTCATATACTTTCAGACGCAACTTCGATGTCTTACCGTGGCCGAAGCCGCAGTCGGGACCGCCATTCACGAATGGACGACAGAGACGGTGGGCACGAACCCCACGACCGACGGTCACATAGATATGTGGACTCCAACTCCGGCCGAGGCGCGTTCAACGACAAGGACCAATCAATGCGACCTCGGCGGTGCTCACGCACGCCCTCACCAAGGAGACGGTCGCGGTCCCGATCTACCTCCCCTGGACCGGTCTCGAGGAGACCTAGGTCTCATTCACGCTCCCGCTCACGTGAACGTAGACGACGCTCTCGGTCAAGAGAGAAACATAAAAAGTCGGGCAGGAGGAAGAGATCTCGATCCCCCGCAACCAGCTCTTCGGATTCCGACTCAGGGTCCGATCACAGACGACACAAGAAGAAGAAACACCGCTCACGTGAAGAAAAGGAGCGCAGACGGAAAGAGAAGAAGGAGAAGAAGGTACCCTGTTGTAGCGCCCCCATACTGCAGGCCGACGTTGACCGGTTCAGCAGAAGAAAAAACACGGTTCCGGGAGTTCGGCTGCCCATTGGGGAAAGTATGGGATCATCAGCGACTCCGAGTGAGCAAGGGCCCTTGATGGAGTCCACGAGCTGACGCAGCCCGCTTAGCTTCTACAACAAAACGCAAGAATTCAGAACCTGGCTTCTCGAAGAACGCAAACTCAACCCGGAGGCCCTATCCAAGGACCAAGAGCGAAAGGAGTTTGCGGTATTCGTAGAAGATTACAATACTGGTATGATGCTACCCTCTGCTATGCTCGACGACTTCAAGAGTTTTGCTAGCCACTTTACCCCACGAAAAGTATTATAACATGGAAGCGTATGAACGCCGGATGAGTTCTCTGAGGTCAGGAGAGTTCGTCCCTCCTCCAGAAGACTCGTATAATCCCGAGGCGGACATGAAGGCACACGCTACGAGACACAAGAGGGCTGCTGCGGATCACGAGAGCTATATGTCCCGGGAACAATTGCAGGAGTTGCGCAAGGTGCAGAACGAAAGGGTCGAGGTAGCATATTCCTTTTTGATCTCCATCCGTCACTGAACCCACTTGCAGATTGGCCGAATGAAACGCCTGGGAATGGATGTAAAACAGAACATGGGAGTGAGGATGGACGGTAGCATGTTCGACGGATGATTCTTGTTTCGTTCTGGTAGTCGCCCGTCTATCTATCTTTGTATGGGATCAGATCGTCGTGATCGAACGGTGTACCGGAAAGATTGACATGCGCGTTTCGCGAGGTGCTGCAGGGGTGACAGCCTCGTCTGACAATCGTGCCTGCCAGCAGGTGTGTGGCGAACATGGTGCCGAGTTTGCCTCGAGGCTGAAACTCTTCAACGCTCAACCTTCATCATGCTCGATATCTTACTCCTCGGCGCGACGGGTAATACATTTCCTTGGTTGGCCCTCGTCTTGCGCTCACACACGCACACATCAAGGTTATACTGGTCGCCTGATCGCACGCTACCTCGCGACCCACGCGCAGCGCACGGCGTTCTCGTTCGGTCTGGCTGCGCGCTCAGATTCGAAGCTCAAGGCTCTCGTACGCGAATACGCCGACCTCGCGGACGTCCAAACATTCGTAGTGGACGTCACAAATGGCGATGACGTCGACGAGACCGTACAACGTGCCCGAGTCATCATCAACGCCGTCGGGCCGTACTGGCGGTGGGGAACGCCTGTCGTCAGGGCGTGCGTGCGCCATGGCAGACATTACGTCGACCTCACAGGCGAGGCCCCTTGGGTCAGAGATATCATCTTCGAGCAAGTGCCCACCCAGCGTCCGCCCGCCACAGTACCTAACATGTCGACCCGTGCAGGCTCGACCATGCCGCCAGTCGCTCGGGTTCGGTGATCGTCCCCTGCGCTGGACTCGACTCCGTTCCTTCCGACATCCTCGCGTACTTGGGCAGCAAAACGCTCAAGGCATTTGGAGGCCCCTCGACTACCGTGGACATGTCCACGTCGGCGTGGAAACTACGTGGTACAGGGATTTCCGGCGGAACATTTTCATCCATTCTCGCACACCTGGAGGAGGTCCCAAAGCACAAGTTCGACGCAGCAAGAACGGACTTCGCGCTGAGCCCGAGTAAGTAGTCCTCGGCCTTTAGTCACGTGATCCTGACCCATCTCAAGTCAAGGGCGTAAAGAGCCCACAACCAAAGGCGTTTTATTCATTGCCAATTTCAAACCCGCCGGTTCAGGGTGCGTTGTATCTGATGGCACTCGTGAATTTGCAAGTCGTGCAGCGTTCCTGGGGCCTGTTTGAGCTCGCAACGCGGAACTCCAGGCTCGTGCTTGGCCCCTCCCGGAAGTTTAGCGTTGAACACGAGGATACGACGGGATGGTCTTACGGTCCGCAGTTCAAGTATGAAGAATTCCTGGCCCTTCCAAGTCGACTTCATTCGCTTCTCGTGGTGATACTTTTGGTTACTGTAGCGGGGGCCATGCGGCTATTTCCGCCCGTGCGTGGTGTTACTTTCACCCTCGCTAACGATCTACTGACATCGGTATACCTCAGGTTCGATGGATCGTGCGTCGATTTATGCCACAGGCAGGTGATGGTCCCACCGATAAGTATGTGTTTTCATTGCTAGCGAAAATGTGGTGATCTGATAGTTGTTACCCTTCCAACCTCCAGACAGCTCGAAGCGGGTGCTCTCAATATCACGAATATCACGACTTCCTTGCCAAACGCTGATGGACGACCGACAACTGTACGGTCGAGCTTCCGTGGTAAAGGAGAGCCAGGATACTTGCTCTCATCGAGTAAGCCATCGTACCATTTTTTTGCTCGGCGGAGAGATCGAGCTGACCAATGCTTTGTTCGCAGTCATGATCGCGGAATGTGCCTTATCTCTCGTATTAGAGGCAGACCATCTGCCAGCGTTTGCCAAGCGTGGCGGTGTGCTCACACCCATGACCGCATTTGGTGATAGTTTGATCGAACGCCTGAAGGCTTCGGGACGCATAACCATCGAGAGCGAAGTGGTACTCGCAGACGCTAGTCGGAAGCAAATGTAGATGAGGGACCACACGACTGCGGAATTTCCGCCACTCGAAGACCCTGTAAATTATGCCTCGTCTTGGCGCCTATGTTGTCTACTATCGGACTTTGTCAACTGCTACTGCTATGCCGGGCAGGCTATTGTACTATTGCTACCAGTGTATCTAATGGATGGTTGCTAAGTTTAGAACCACGAACAATACTAGAAAGCCTGACGCAGGGCCTGACGCAACGGCAGTGTTGATGTTACAACCTTACTGTGAGCCACGGCTGGCTGCGATGGCCTCAGTATGACGTTATGGGAGCATTGCCTTCAATATTCAAGCTGAGAGCCTCCCGATTCCTGGGGGCACGGGAAACAGACATGCTTGGGATTGTTCCGGGGCCGACTCATTTCCCAGCTAATACGGGAAGGGCTATGATATTTCATTAATATCCTTTGATGAATGAGGCTGCGGTTCCGAAGTAAAACGTTGATGTCGGGCGCGCAACGTACACACCGTGTGGTGTGCCCGTGTTCACCACGAGCATCAGGGAGGCCATTGCCGGCGCCCCGGTGATGCCCGTACGTTCGCCCCTTTGGCACGACATTCGAGGAACGGTCGACTCTCCATTGGCCGTCGACACAGCGTCGATTGAGGACATTTGCCAAGAGGACCCTCAAACTTTGCAAATTAGGAAAACTCCCGTCGGTGCTAGGAGATTGATCGATCAGGATTCCAGCAGAACGTCGACACGTGCCAACCTCCCTCCCTGAAACTACGGGTCAGTGTGGGTGGGTGCGTGGGTCGATGAACGTCACAAGTAGGGTCCGTGTCGGTCTGTCGGACGAGCTTGGTCAGAACCGTTTGGAGCGCCAGCGTAGAACGAGGCTCTCTTGCCGGCCTGTATCGAGTCGGACGCCAATGAGCGGGGACGATTTCATTTCCCGACACGCGTTGAGACGCTCCGCTTGGAACGGCCGACCATCGGCCTTGGCTGTGGCGCCTTTCAACAGGAATGTGAACCTGACAATTTTCCGTGAAGGCAATTGCATCATGATACCCGACTAACGCCCTGCGTGGTGCGCTGCCCACACTTGAAGTGTCGTGGACCAGGGCCTTGGGTCCATTCATGTTGAGGGGTCAGCGGACCCGAAGGACCATCGAAGGACTCGAAACACTTCCTAGAAAGCTTTTCCGGGCGCATCAGGAATCCAAAGGGCCGTGTTCGGCGTTCCGAGGAATCTATCACCTCAACAACGGGTCGCAAATCTCTGATCGACGGTTGATCGCCTCTGTGGAGTGCAAATCCCTCCGAGCCAGTATTTGGGCATTCTGTCCGGACTGGCAGCGCAGCGATGCTGGGTGATAAGGTATATGCTGGAGTTGCGCTGAAGCTATATGATTGATGAATCCAGTTTAGTCGGCAGTGGGAACAGGGAGACGCGACGAACCTCACCTCACAGTGCTACTAGTATGAGGAAGCCTGCCCGCCGCCGGGAGCAAGATGAAGGCGTCATGAACAACTCACCTGGACAAATCAAGCGTAAGTTTGAACGTGCAGGTCAATCTTCGTATCAACAAGCACTCGTACTCTATATCCTTCTGTGAATTAAATTTCTGTTCAGTGCCATGAAACCGCCCAGAAAAATGGATGGGGACTCGTTCGTGGGTGGTTACCTTGGCAGCTGCTATAAGCTTTCCCAATGCAGTTTAGAGGTATGCTTCACATACACTCGAGGCTGTACACATAATTCCACGCTGAATCGTCTTCCATTGTAGATGAACTTAGTTGTGTGATGCGTAAGTGTGACTATCTGGAACAATTTGCTTCAGGGCTGGTAATTATATGATGTGGTGCCCAAATGGATGGCTTTGCTGTGGGGACCCCAAGCTGTAGAAACCGCTGGTAAGGCGGCTTCAGTAGCGACGGCAATTGTCCGCGACACCATTCGGTCAAATGTGCTATTGTCAGTCGATTTGGTTGAGCCTCTGAAGCAGTCATGATCACGCTCGCAGGTATCCTATGTTGTCTTCTGAAGTCCGCCTTTCTCTGATGTTTCGCATGCTCAGTTCGGAATTTCGGACCTCTGTCTCTAGATGTCACCGTTTGCCACCCGGGCAGGTTCGGACAACCTCGGGCCAGGCATGCTCGACCTTCCCTTTCAGGCTGTCTCTCGTCGTCTTCTTTGCGGGTTAAACGATGCATCCTACTGTCTGCGGCCCCGCTTTTCTACGGTGTCGTGCGTGGGCCTAGTATATAATCTGTCTTTTGATCCTGTTACCAGAGTAAATCTCATCCCCCTCCCTACATTTTTATTCCCCCCTTTTTTTCGACCGCAGTCCTTGAGCCTCTTTTCTCTGAATGTTCATTTCGGCATTTGTCTCTTCATCGAACAAACCCAACCCTTCCAAACGACACTTGCGTTCCTCATCTCTCCCTTGGCGTATCGCGTTGCTTTGACATGGATTTCGGCTATTTGTATCATGACCCTGTCCTCATGACCTCTGGTTTAGGTCATGTGGTACAGCAAACGGTGAGAAAAAAATGAACACTTGCCAGCTTGCGTCACCTTTCGCTAATCGCTATCGCACAAGTCACCATCGCAGCCGACTGCAAGCCCTGCAGAACCATTTATCCCAGAATCTTTCCATGCGCCAGCTCAGGCTTATGTGGCCCGTTCCACTAATGTCACGTCCCTAGACTGCAGCTTTATTGGAGGTGGGACAACCGGTGACACGCTTCAAGGGGTCCTCCCATGCTACACTCTCGCCCGGGTGGCGCAATCGACGGGTCATGTAGGCATTACCACTGATTATTCTGAATAACATTCTAACGCTTATAACAGGCTGCGGGGCATTCCACGGTAACCAATGATGCTCCTGTGGAACATTTCACAGGACATCCGATGCCTGGCAGGCGAACCCCCCATGATTCATCGTCCTCGACGGCATGTCAGTGGATGTTAGGTGCTAGGATATGCGGCAGAACGATCAATGAAGAAACCGTTCCCAGACATCTCGCAGGCCACGGAATTTATCGCATGAATAGAAATCAAATGCTCCAGTGCTCTTGGCACGGATGTGGAGCGCACGTCAAGAGACAGAGCATTGTGCGCCACGTTCGTGAGGTCCATCTGGGATCGGGGCGCAAAATCCGCAGAGCGTTCGCCCGGGGAGGTCTTTCCCATTGATACCTTTGGAACAAACGAGGTCTTAGAATGCGTTAGAAACAGTTGATGAACCTTCTGATATTCAGTACGCCCATTTTTAAGACATTCATGTTTTCTAGACATGGATGCCTCTCTTTTATGACCATTCTATTCTCTCGTTCTGTACTATTCTTCTGTACGATACCTCTTGTAGTGGGGGACACACGAGATATGTATATTCAGTTTTGCGTAGACTAGGCTTTTTTTGGCTACATTTTCCTAGTTTCGCTTCCTCGCTCCGGTGCCCAGTATACACTGTACATGTTCAACATTCCTTGCCGATCGAGTCGCATCATACGAGCCTCAAACCTCAGTAATTCGTTGGCATCTGAGCACTGCGACATTACATGGAGCGATGCGGTTATGATCCCGTACTGTGACTAGTCACTCAGTCCTACGTCTGATATTAATGCCATCGTGGCTTCAGCCCGGTGTGACCGACAGACACATTACGCGCCCAGATAGGCCCGGGTGCCGACGGACCCATAAATCTTTGAAGCATCATACTGCCAATGTCAAGGCTGTTATCTCCTAATCTACTATTCTCGGAGGACATCCTGCAAGATACAAGCCTATAAGCTATGTTATTCGCGAATTCATTTCATCTTCGAAACTGGTATGGAGGTCACCAGTTGTGGCCATTTCATGCCCGACTCAGCGGCGACAGCACTCCGACGAGTTGCCACGGACATCTATCAATTTTGGCTCTTCAAGTTCCTAACCCCATGTTCATTGCAAGTGTTCAAGGAGCGTCAAGCTATCGACGGCAAACCGACTCACCAACCTGAAAAGACCAGATACAGAAACTCCGAGCCATGCACTCTGTGGTTCGAATTGAATTGGCCATAAGAACCAAATATGAGGAAAGTCGTACTCGTCGTCTTCTAGCGATCCTCGAAAGCCCTATACTCGCGAACGCCACTCCCAACTGCTCGCAGATAGTTGGTCAAACCATAATATGGCAACTAACCACCTATGTTCACACATCAGATCTCTCGGGCCATCCAGGTTCACTGATCGCTGCCAGCGCAGATCATCAACATGCTGCATTTTCAGTTAAAATACCAATTCATTAACTGGCGCAAACCATTGCACCTGAATTGCACACCATGTGTAAGGTGCGTGGGCTGTGTGTACACGTTTTGCGTCGGAGGTATTCTGTTAATTTCTGACACCGACGTCATTAATCGAAGCCAACTCTCAAGTTTGCTGGTAAGTCATGCAAGAGTTATTTGTGTCTCTTATAAAAGACATGATCAGTCAGAGCTAGGCCATCATGGAGCAATTGATGATTTACATCTCGCCGTTTGAGATCAATAGTTATGCGCCTAGTGACATCGACGCCCGAATCCAGTTGTCATCTGTTCAGGAAAATGGACGATGCATACTTACCATATCTCATTTGACCTAGGTGAGTAGGATGGGGCAACGTCGGTGGAAATAACGTCCAGAGGCCAGAATGTAGGCGAACGAAAGAAGCACATTATCTCGCGTATCGAGATGGAATAATCAGCTGACCTGAAATTGTTATCTGTGCCTGACCGGGGAAAGAGTTGCTAAAGAATCGAATACACACGAACCTTAGATGACCATATATGAAGGTGGCCTACGAGAACGGAAATTTGACGCGTTTTCTTCCTTCTCCCCCTCCCTGCCCTGTAGGTTGATATCCGCGGGACTCTATATCATCAATGCTTCCAATGTCGACGACATACAGCTTCTGAGCCACTTCTGCCGGTTTGTGCCAGCTTGCCCTAGTTCCTTTCGTTCGCGGGCGAACTGTAGGCGCCGATAAGCCCAGCGATCTGCCTGTGTCTTTTATGAAGTACGTTCGTGCCAAACACCGTATAATCCTGCCTGAATAGACTCAGAATAACCGTTGTTCCTCCTGTTCCCTGGCCGGGTGTTCCCGCCAGCACTGGCTGTTGGTGCCGTCTGGGAGACCATGCGCCCCGCCACGACTTCCAGAAGAACATTCCTCAGATCAGCGCACGCCAGCTGGGATAGTTGGAACGCTCTATGTAATACAAAAGAGCGTCCCAGTGCGTGCCATGTCCTCGCAGGCTTCTATGGATCCAACCCACCATTACCTGCCGTTACTACCGTATGTTCCTACCACATCGGTTGGCCCTCCGTGAGCATGTGTCCCAGTCCTGTCTCGACAGCCTAACTACATACCGAACGTGTAGATCGATGTCACACCCTGGGAGCTACCAATACTACAACCCTAACTGGGGCCCCACAGTAAGCTGAAAATTTCACGTCATATGGGTCCAGGCTCATGAGCCCGTAGGAACAACAGGCACTTGTACACCATGCGAACGAACTGATGAATGGAGAATCCTCCGCGGCTGGGTGGGCCGTCCGTTCTCTTTGCGCTTGCCGGACAACTCATACGTATGAGTGTGCAGAGCGGCGCCGTCTGACCATCACAATTATTGGTGTAGTTGGACTACAAGCGGTGTACACTGTGGCCAGGGTTTTGCAAGCTTTGACGAGTTGATGGTCCACCTAAACCGCGTCCACGATGTGCGTGGATCTGCGTCACGGAAGCTCGTTTGTCGATGGTTGTCTGGGATGGGTTTGTGTGGTTGCGAATACCGCCGGGATGGATTCAGAAGGCACATCAGGACGCACGTTCCTTCCAAGATTCTCTGTTCTGAATGTGGCAGGGAGTTTTCGCGCAAGGACTCAATGCGTTCCCATGTGAAGAAGCAGCATGGGAAGTAGTTGGGCTTGGATGGCGTTGTGACCGTCGGCTTGCTGTGTAGGGAATGTTCGCATAGAAAGTTTGGCGCCTTGCCGCTTGTCTCTCTTTCATCAAGGCAGGGTAGAAATGATTTTTATTCGACGTAGGTATGTAAAGGACGGACCAAGTGATGCAGCAAAACGACGGTCCCTCTTGGCTTCCGCTGTTCTAGCTGAGCAGAGGGCAACGCGGTGCAAATACACGGGCAAAATTTAGCCTGCCATTATATCAATGAGTCGATGAGGATGTCATGCAAGCACCGCGCACTCGGATCGGGTCACATGGTTTGTTGCTGCACATGAAACATCGAGTGGCTCCGAGTTAATAAAGATATGAGAAGGACAGGCCGAACTGTCAGACAGATGGCCAGCACCAAATGTAAAACTGGAGGGCGTGGCGTCGCCACCTGCGTTATGAAGCGGGCGCGCCGACGCTCTATCTGCACTCCCGAAGGGCCAAACCGGCTGAAACATCGCTCTAGAAGGTGTTCGGTTATACTTGTGGCAGGTAAGTAGAACCTAACTTTGTTCTGACCCGACATGTGACCGAACGCCGCCATGTCGCTGGAGGCTGTCAGGCTATTGTGTGTTTAGTAATCAATAGAGACGAAAAGTGGAATTTCAGTACAGCATTTCCGTGCGCCCGGGATCTTCAAGGTACATGGGGCCGATATGAGTGATATGCAGTGGGTCTGTTATTAGTATTCTTTTTGGAGTGTGTTACGGCTTACCAACGCGAACGCGAACATGTAGTACTGGGACGTTGAAGTGCTTACCACATAGACGCGTCGATCTGTATCCCAGACTAGGGTATTGCGCATCAATGGTAAACATACCCGTTAATGGCTATCCATTCTGCTGTGGCGGGTTGGACGAAAGGGGCCTCTATATTCTAGAAAAAAAAGATCTCGGAGGCACTTCAAACGAGGCAAGGCTATCTCTCACGTCCAGTCTGATGAGAGGGCATTGAAAAGATCAGAAATCCGGGTTCTCGCGCATAGCCCTGAGGTAAATGCATGTCATTGAGCATGCCATTCCTGCTTCTCACCGAATCTTCCACCGTGCCAACAGACACCAGCTGGCACCGTTGATGAAAAATATAAATATCACCAAGCAGACGGCGCTGAGTGGACCTCACCAGCTAACAGAATTGGGAATCAACATGCTCATGCAAGACGCCGAAGAACCCGTTATTCCTACGATCACCGGATATCATTTCGTTCCACCCCACCAAGAACTAACGGACGCTAACCCGTATCTTGGAAGGTGAGGAGACTTTATACAATTAGAGTCGTGACTTCTAACGGCTCAGATTCAGCGAACCGTTATGGGCCATAGACTCTGATCTGAATTCGTCAGTTATCCACACTACTCCAATGAGAGGCTTACACCGAAGATATTTACAGATGGTGTTCGACAGTGGAAGAGTCCTTTACCAATATTATGTTGTCAGACATTGGTATCGTGAGTGCTCGGCTACGTGAGAGGATCGTCCTTGAAGTTTGACCCTGCCTCTCGACTAGACTACGCTAACGAAACACGTGGATCAGCTGGGGGAGTGTCACATAAATAACGAGGCAGAAAATACCTTGCCCACTCCCGCCGCGCCCGGCGCTAGCACGGGCTTCGAACCCCAATCACCAGAAAGCCCACTCTCGGAACAGTCTTATCTATGTTCTTGGCATCCACACGATGCAGATGCTCGGTGCAACCATGTTGCACCTGATAGGCTTGCGTTTCTCCGTCACCTTCGCGAAATGCACCAAGTTTCGGGTGCCCAAGGTGCAACGATCATTTGTCAGCTGTTAAATTCCAAGACGGGTTCAGCGTGTGAAGGGCCAATAAAACGAGGAAACTTTCCTAGGCATGTTGACACCCATTATCCACTGCGCTATGATTGTCCATACTGTCACCCGGGCACATCATTCTCACGCCAGGATAGCTGGAAGAAACACATGGAGAGTAAGCACGTAAAGACATTGGATCATGACTCGTTGTAGACCTACTATGTTCGGCCGATACGCATTCCAGCGCTAACGCCTGTATCCCATACTAGACACTTCGTGCCCTGATTTCTGTACCTGTTCACTGGTAGATCGGTCAGTAGAGGGTATTATAATATGAGCGAGGTTCACATGCTAGTTAGTGTTGATCGCAACTAAGAACTTACGCTGATGACTCGGCACTCAGCTGCGACAATGCATTAGGTAGCGTCATGATAGCATTACATATGCGATTTGAGCAGTGACTTGGACAGTAAACTTAATGTGCCGTGATATCGTCTTGAGACCATGGAGTCGATACCAGAGGATGGAAGCGAAGAGGTAGTTGTCATATTTCGCTCTCTGGCAGAGAGTAGAAAGAAAATCATGTAAGCGCCAAATTCCTGATGATAAAAACAATTGAAACCTGTCTGTGCGCTCGACTCATCTGCGGGTGAAACGCTCGATGTCCCTTCCGAGTACTTTTCGTGAATTAAGTAGCACACAGAACGCTTACCCATGATTGCGTGCTGCTGGGCACATGCTGTGCACTTACGGCAACGGAGCTCATCCAAGCTCAGATGTCAAACCGCTGGCCGCTCCCTTTTGCTGTAACTTGTGGCTCGGATCTTATCAACGCCACCTGGCCACATATGATATGCCACATTTCGCAACCAGTGGACATGCAGTCCATCTTTTCTTGATTAGTGGGTCAGGGACCCAGGGTTGAGGTATCATGGCCCTGAGTTCTTTGCAGCGTTGAACTCGGAGGTGTTTGAACTTCTAGCTACTAGAAGCTCGGCAACTCAGCATGCGCAGTTTGCCGCACCTGTGGTGTCTTGCTCACCGGTAGTTTCTGCGCCTAAACACAACCATCTAGAGAAATATGTTTGGCTAAATGAATTACCCGGCTTTATGGTCCATGTCTTAATTCGTTTGCCAAGTCGTCGGTGAACGGCGACAGCAAGGCTCTTCCGCAACTTCAAACATCAGAGCGAGTTGTTGCAGCTCGCCCGGACACCACTGAATTTTTTAATCGTATCTCCGTTAGGGTGGTAGGGTGAGTCTACACATTCCACTGGCATGGTGAAGAACTCGTTTGAGCTTTGAAATAAATTTGGAACCAGCCGTTTTGGACATCTCACCTTTGGAGACATCTCGCTAGCCCAAAAAGGGCAGATAGACCGTGAGACGTGAAAAGGATGATGGTCAGCACGAGTCTGAATATTGATTTTTCCACTGTGTTCGCAGACTCGAGATAATGTTTTACTGGGTGCGTACGTGGTAGTTATGGAGATGTGATTCACGAGGCTTGGCACCGGCAGTAGACTGTGATTATCCTACTGGAGCAAGGCTAAAGGTTTCTGCGACTCTCGCCTATTCCACCCCGACAGCATCGTTTCCGTCACCGTGATTCGGAGGGGCTGAAATCCCACTCTATGGCCTTGGATACAATGGATGGAGTCGCTTGCCTGTCTCGGGAACCAAACTACCATTATCCCCGAGTGGACACCATCAAATCAGTCAAATGTGCTAGCACACAGTTTCAGAAAATGCCATCGCGTTACGATGCGATGTAAAGTTTGGAGGACCCTTACAGTCTCTCTGTCATCTCCCCAAAACTGCTCGAGCTCTTTTACGTCTCCATTTCCCCTTCGGTTTTGGCTATAAAATGTCTCGGCAGAAAAGGTAAATTTATTCCTAACAGCAAGCCTTTGTTCCCAGCATGACCCTCACCACCATTGCTTCTCCATTCGTTTCCGATGACCAGTTGCTGAACGAATATTTACCCCTTTGGACCCCGTGGTTTGCGCACAACCATGCTCCACCAAATGCTAATTTTTCAATCCCTGTTGGAATGCGAGGACTGGTATCTGCAACGTCTTTTGACTCAGCTGACCAAGGCGGCCTCGGTTTCTCTAACAGTGGCAATGGGTGAGGATTATGTACCATGGTTGTTGTCCTCATTGCTGATTTTGGACGTAGATGCAGAGTACTCGTTGATTTAGCACCAGCAACGGCACCGTGGAATCCAACTGATCCATTCGAGTCATCATATTCACACCTCCCACTGGCAGGCGAATGGCCTTATTCCTCGTTTCATCTATTGCCTGGTATGTTATTTGATAGCATCGCTTTTTGCATTGCATGACACAGATCAAGGTTGTCCCGAGAATGTCACAGAAACTGACGATCCCTATTGAACGAATCTGTCATTGGGGTTTGATGTGGCGGCGCGACAAGCACAGGTATTGATTCCAGGAATTTCCAGTTCGTTGGGATACCATGCAAATACCACCAGCGAGGTCAGCATCTGTGCTTTGTTTCGGAATATTTGGCTTTACCGTTATTTTTTTTAAACTTCAGGTCAACCCTGCCCCACTCCCCCAAAATAGCATGATGATACCGTCGTCGTCGTCGTCGTCGTTGTGTGGATCCACCGAAAAAGGCGCAAACGTTGCTGATGACGAGATGCAGAGTTCAATCACGCTCTATCACCCCAAAGAGAAGAAGGCTTCGTGCGGCAGACGTCGTCATTGTCCCTGTGCGATCAACATCAACAGGTTATGGATCGACAAAGACGAGCTCTACTCGCGTGCCTTCAAAGGCAGAGGCACGATCAACGTTTACGAATGTCAATGGGCCACGTCCACCAACCCCTGCGGGATGTGGAGCGTCGGCACCCGATTTTCGGTGGGGGCGCATATCCGGAAATGGCATAGACAGAGCCGTGCGGACGTTACGGTCCAGTGTCGGTGGGACGGATGCAGGGCTAGCAGACCTATGCTCAGGGACTCCATCAGCCGCCATGTTGTAACCATTCATCTCGGTGAGGGATTTCAATGCCGCAAATGTGACCAGAAGTTTTCCCGAAAGGACGTGTACACTAGACACGTCCAGAAGAATGAGCTTTGCCTCCAGGCGGGCGCAGCCATGGTGTACGGCACAGAGCGTAAAGTGATTGACATGTGCCAGGTGTTGCGACCAGGAGGCGCCATTCGCTTTGCAGATTAACCATCCACTTTCTTCCTTGCTTTCTTGAATCCTTTCCTCTGTATCATATAGCAATATCGTCGATCCATTATCCAAGTTGTAACACAATGTATAAAGATTGTTTCTGATGACTCGAAAATGTAATCTACTCGTACTCGCTCGGATAGAAGGGGTTAACATGAAGTCGATAAAAGAGGATCACAATGCATGTGGGTTGTCCCCCGTGCTCGAGGCCCGAGACAAGAGCTCTTAAGGTCAGTTTTCAATCTTCTGGGCCATTATAGTGGAAAGCGTCACAGGGTTCAACTGAGTGCCAGATGATAGCAGATAATGTCAGTCTTTGGCATGATAGTCATTAAGTATAGCGAGATCCTGAAGGAAGTCAAAAGTCAATTGATCGATTGATCGATCGAGTCACGATGAACGGGTGTGGGCAGTGCAACAGCTGCTAATCAGCAGTTGAAGGTCTGGGCCAGAACAAATCCAAATGTAGAGGCCGCTTGATCAGAGACCACAAGACCCGAAGTCTAGTGATTTCCCAACGGCGAAGCAAGTACAGGAACGTATCGGAATCACGACGAAGACTTGAAGCATATGCTGGCATACAGCTGTGCAATAAATGTTAAATGGCATCAATTTGAAGTGAGGACAATGACCTGGTCACTTAGGCGTGAAATAATGCCACGAGTGAATGCTGGATGACCTTGAAGTGCCTTTCTGACCCATTTCGTGATGGAAGGAATGGAAGGTTACCCATGGCAGGCGGAGGCTAGTTGCCATCTTTAGTCCCGGCATGATACTCCGCATAATTTTCTGTGCAATCATGGAATTTGCTGAGTGAGGCGGAGCTTCCGATCAATCGTGAATGTCCACCTGATCTATCACGGCAGTCCAAGGGGCAGCCAGCCATAGCCCTTCCCAAAATGCCGTTGCCTGCAAAGTGGCGGCTGTAACTCAGTGTGGGAACTTGGAAGTTGCCCGGGCCGTCGAGCACAGCAGATCTCCAATAAACTTTGCCTGCACCTATCATGTCGACGGACCACGCAAACGGAAGAGTATAAAACACGTTGTCGCACTTGTGACAACTGATTTATTCAAGATTACATAGCTACTTCGCCACCTGATGTCTTTTTGTCCTTCATCTCAGTTCCAGTCCCTAGCTGCATACCCTGCCAGGCCTTTTGGCTTGCAACTGCCAGACGAAGCTCGTGTCAGTCATGAGCCCTATATTGCCACCTCTACGGATGCACTGTGCAGATGTGTCTATGATTCATACTTTTCCACAGTAACCCCCTCAATGTGAGTACTCAGTCCCTACATGGCAATATGCAGGCTGTTCGACTCACAACCCCTTGTCCAGGGAGAATTGGCACCGCCGTCGATCACCCACCACATATTGCTCACCTCCAGAGCCTATCTCTGTTCCCTGGCATACATACCAAGTGCAGTAAGACTTTCGAATGATCTGCCATGTTTAGGGAAAGACATGGGTATGGGTAACCCATGTGGGTTGTGGGTATGGGTGTCCATGGGTATGGGTGTCCATGGGTATGGGTATGGGTTGGTACCAGCCAACCCATGAACCCATGAACCCATACCCATAACCCATGGTCAACCCGTGGGACTTTTTCAATACTATTACAAGCAGACAAATGCATAACTCGGCAGTTGACAGATACTATACAGTTTCATCAAACTTAAAATATGTCCAGACTAAGCAAATTCAGATCTACAAGTCACCCAATCCCCACGTACTCCCACCATTCCCACCATGCTTTCCAAATGGGTATCTCATCCCACAGAGAAGGCTCAAGCCCTTCTCACACCCAACCAAACCAAATCCATGGGATCCAAGGAACCTGCAATGGCAAATAGAGGTTCTTAGCTTCACAAGGAAGGGCAATCTCTTACTCACCATGAGTCAGCACCTAGCGGCCCAACGACTGATAAAAAACGTGTCCGACCACAGTCCAACAACATCCAGGATACAGCTGCTGATGTACCAGAGCAGCCAGAGCAGAAACAAGGTAAAGAAAAGGCGAAACAAGGCAAGCACAAGGCCAAGAAAACAAGAATAGATAGGGATAGTGAGGTTGAAGAGGATTCCGATTCCGAGCTTCGTGAGGATCCAATCTGTTCAAGTTTGTGAGACTGACAGATCACACACAGAACGGATGATGAGGGACTGGAACTCACCCGTATATGCATTTTTCAGTCCAGTTCCCGATATTGAATATGTCGACAGTCGGCACAGTCATGTTTTCAGGTGCCTTGCAAAGGGTTGTAACCACAAGGTCCGCCATTACCTCGACAAGAGTGACAGGGTGTCGACAGGTAACATGCACAAGCACGTCCACCTGTGCTAGGGTGAAACCATGTTGAACAAAGTTGGTGACACCAAGGACCTTGAAATGGCATGGAAAGCTATCAAAGATCACACTGAAAACAGGACAATATCAGTTGCCTTTGAGCGGAAGGGGAAAGGGGGCTTTACTTACATGCACAGACAGCATACTCGAACAGAGACGCGGTGCGTGCTTGTATCTGCATCATGCGGTCATTGGCATCGACTGATCATGTTGGTACCCAGGGCAGAGATTGTCTGCTGGGTTTCGGAAGACCTATGTCCATTTGACATTATTAGTGACCAGGGGTTTCAGTGTTTGATGAAAACAGGGTGACCTGAATATTACTTACCACACCCGAAAACAGTGTCACGTGATGTTTAGCTTGTTTTTGCCAACGCATGTAAGTGGATTGCTAAAATGTTAGTGTATTGTTGAGTGAAAATAACACTGCACATACCAGGAGTATGACGGCAAGCTCAGTTTTGCAACTGACGCATGGACGTTGTAGGAGCTCGGAGCTCCCTAGGTTCGTAGACCCCCAATTTCCCGTTTCACAGGTGTTAGGAAGATCGTCAAGAGTCCCTCACCTCCCTGTGTCCTTCCGAGCATGTCCGGATCTCTTAGTAAGTACCCGCATGTATCCACGCCTATCCACGCCTATCTGTGGTCACCTGCATGTGTCCACATGTATCCACTGTGCCCAGTGCAGCGCCGGACTCTACTAGTAGTCCGTTTTTCTCATTTCTCATTCGGTCTTATCTCAGTGGTCATATTTAACCTCTTATTTGCTTATTTCCGTTGTTCTCGATCATCTCAGTTGCCGATTACATTAAGTTTTGACTCGTTGCCACCTCGTTACTTAGATTACCTTGTGATCCACCCATAGGAACTCAGTCGTGGGAGCCAATCTCCGACTATAAAATCTTGTCCTGGGACTTAGAATAGAAGGTATCTATCTTCTGTCTCGCATTTCAGACCTGATTCCCTTCGTCCCCGTTGTTTTCGCCTTCGTCCTCTTCATTCTCGTCGTTCCCCTCGTCCACCCAACAGTTATCCGCTACCAAACTGGTCGCCGCAGACCGCTGGACACTTGTATCCACTGCCGCATCCGCGTCATCGTCGTCCGGATCACTTTGTTTTCTCGCCGGACTCTGTCGGTTCCTTCTGTTAGGTGCTACATAGGTCTAGCTACCCCTTCTCTTCCTTGTTTCACACTTTGAACCCCTTGGGACAAGTCATACTTGCCCGATTCTTCTACCTAGGTAGAGACACCCCCATTTTTTATTATTTTTCTTTCTTTCAACATCACCCAACCATACAGCATTTGTGGCTGTGACAGTCCACCTGGTGCATGAGGGCAAGCCACTTGCCATGGTCCTGGATGTGGTTGAGCTGGCTATGGTATGTTACAACAACATCACGAATGACATACCTGATCGAAACACCATGTACAATAGTCCCACAGTGGCACAAACATGGTGGATGCGTTTGCGGACATCCTGACTGAGTTTGGAATATCAGATAAGATATCTAGGTTGAAGGATATCGTTCGTGAACTTACCTGATGCATGACAATAGATCTTGAGTGTGACAGCGGACAACACGTCATCCAATGACACGATGACAGCTGAATTAGCTGATCATCTGGCACACTTCGGCGGCAAAGGGGCGCAAACACGCTGTTTCCTGCATGTCATCAATTTGGTAGCAAAAACGTTAATCCGGGCATTTGACTTACCAACAAAGAAGGGAAATAGGAACTGGGAGGGTTTGGCTGATGTATTGAAGGAGCTTGGCAACAGATCCAACATTGAGGAGCTGCAGACGAGGCTCGATGCCTACCAGACGAGATATGAGGCCAGAGACAGCGCTGGAGAGGCCAGGGATCTGACGGATGATGATGTCAAAGGATGGGTCGACGAACTTGAAACATTGACCGAGGACGAGTGCGCAGAACTGGATGCGCATCTTGAGCCGCTCCAACTAATGCTTGCAAAGGTTAGTTGAAAAACTGTTTTGGTGATGGACTTACCTTGATGCCAGTTGATTGTAGATCCGAAAGTTGGCCTTCAAAATCATACATTCAAGTACGAAGTTGCTGCCTGCCTGGAAAGAGATTGTGGAGGGGTTGCGAATGAGTGTCAGGACTCTCCCATGGGATGTGGCAACGCGCTGGAACTCAACGTTTGATATGTTGGACTTTGCGCTGGAGTACCGGGCTGGAATTGATGTGATCACTGACAAGAACAAGCTGGGAGTGAATCAATACACACTGGGCGATGAGGAGTGGGAGCTGTTAAAGCAGCTGCACAATGTCCTCAAGGTGAGCACATGCTGCACAGCATTTCAGCTTACTAATATCACAATGGACAGATTCTGAAGGACACAACATCATTCTTTTCACGCTCAACACCTAATCTTGCCATGGTTATCCCAGCCATGGACTACATAGACGAGACCTTTACGAATGAAGTG
This sequence comes from Strobilomyces dryophilus, assembly GCA_038089955.1. Taxonomy (NCBI): domain Eukaryota; kingdom Fungi; phylum Basidiomycota; class Agaricomycetes; order Boletales; family Boletaceae; genus Strobilomyces; species Strobilomyces dryophilus. The sequence continues at coordinate 49,303 of JBBPLT010000047.1, read as the reverse complement.
CTAGACAGCAAATCACTCAGCCTGGCCATCCATGCTGCCCTCAAACTTGCCAAAATGACACTGAATCACTACTACTCGCTCACCAACTCGTCTGACATGTATCGAATTGCCATTGGTACATACTCATGCCCTAACACTTGAGCGCTTGACAACGTTGCACAGTTCTACACCCTCGACACAAACTCCAGTACTTCAAGACCACTGATTGGCCTGCGGATTGGGTTGCAATGGCAAGGCAGCTCGTAGTGGACGTCTACGAGAACTCGTACCACTCCTATTCCGTGCCAACCCCTACCGACAACACAACAGCTACAACCCTCGAGAGGCAGGTGTCAAGCAATGTGTTCGACAACCTCCCGTGCCTGGCCAAGCCAAAGCCAAAGCTCACGCACAATGAACTTGATGCCTACCTTGCCGCTAACATCAAGGATGTCACAGATGCATTGGAATGGTGGATCAAGAATCGTGCTACATTCCTGCATCTCTCTCACATGGCTATTGATTATCTGAGCATCCCAGGTAAGTCGTCTACTCATTTCGCACTCTGGTATTGACACATGTATGTAGCTACATTGGTTGATGTAGAGCGTCTTTTTAGTCATGGCCGCATCGTCCTCTCGCATGTCCATAATCACTTATCAAGTCAAAGTGTGCGCGTGCTGCTCTGCCTTGGATCATGGAGTTCGATGGGCCTCGTCAAGGATGTGGATGTCAAGAAGGTAGTAGTTATGGATGATGTCAATGGAGATGTAGATGTAGTGCTCCCTGATGGATGGGATGCCATTGTTGAGTAGTACACATATACATAATTTGCATGGCTATTGTACATATGACCTGGAACCCATGGGTCAACCCACAAAAACAGGTACCCATGGGTCATGGGTATGGGTTAGACATGGGTATGGGTACGGGTTGAGAATTTGATACCCATGGGTTACCCATGTCTTTCCCTATATGCAGGTGCACGAATATGACCTCTCTTATTGGAGGAGTCAGTGCTCTACTTCGTGACATTGTGTCTGTAAAAGCCCTCACATTCATTTGTTCACCTTTGTATGATACTTTCTTCCTTCTTTTCTGTTATAGCAATACATACGACATTCCTTACTTGATGAATGGTTTCATTGCTTGAGAGGGGGTGGATTAGGGCTATTCTGGCTCCCCTGTCGCATTTAAGATTGTCTTCCCGTGCAAATACAGGTAAAAATTGGGTGACATGATCGAATGTAACAGAATCATGACTGAAATTCACTACATATATTATAATCACGCTCCCACAACACAATGAAGTTCTACTGAATCTCTGTCTTTGTATATAAACACTGAGGGGTTGAGATGTGACGTGCAGTTGACTCACAGGCAGGTTATCAACCTTGTTCACTGAGATTGTGCTAACACAGCCGCTGCATTGAGAGATATTCCTCTGTGTGAGCTGAGGGATATCGATACAGGTCTACTTTCCATTTATCAAATGCCATTTCATACAGAGCAAAACAGAGCGGGACCAAAATGGAGCATCAGCCTGGTTGGCACTTCCCTGCGATTATTTTATTTTATATAGGTATCATGTAAGCGAAAGTTTATCGTGCACTCTGTCACCCCCATTTCCTTCCCTCCACAGTTGGCCCAGCAAGTTGTCCGGTCCAGGTTCTTGATCCATTGCCTAACTTCATACATCATCCGCCGATAATCTTTTCGCACTTTCACGGTGTTTCTTGATTAGGGAGAACCATGATCTATACATTCGCCATCATTCATTTCCAGAGAACGCATCATCGTTGTGTGACGTCCATTCCCTCTGGAATACCGATCAAGTATAGTGAGCGTCAGTCTCACTGACTGACTTTCGCCAAGCTCGTTTTATACTCTAGTCACGATCTCGGGACATCTGCACCTGCCAACGTAACGAAGTAGGTATCTATAAAATGAAATACACTCATCGTATCTAACATGATTTGTAGCCCACAAACACTGTCCCTGGATTATGGAATCCAGCCAGTTGTGAATGAATTGTCTTCGTCGTCCATGATAGCGAATAAAGGACCTGGCAATTATGCGAGTCCCACCCCTTATTCTGCGTACAACCTGGGTCGGAATGATATCTCCTATGATAGCTTCGTACCCTTCAACCTCATTAGGGCATCACAGTCGGCGCCATCAGACCAATGGCCCTCCCACCTCTTACCCATACTACCCAGGGCTTTCTCGACCAACCAAGTGCCTATTCATTTCATGCGGGTGCTCCACACACTCCATACTCTCAATATCCATTTATCGGACTCCTCACTCCCCATTATCGTCCTCCACGCCAAGTGTGCAATTCGACCTCACAGTCCTCACCTCACTTCATTCCCCATACGACGTCAGCTGGGTTCCCTGACGCAGATACTCGGCCACGCCCCGCTTCGTGTCGTGTTTTCGGTGGTAACTCTACTGGTTTGACTCGCCGCAGTCGTGCTGCGAGTGCGGTTGAGTACCACGGGCTGTGGATTGACGAAGAAGAACTCTTCAAATGCCAGACTGAACTCGACGGAAAACTCATTGTTCATCGATGCTACTGGGAGAAAGACCGTTCGCTTGGTCCGCTTGTGGCAAGACAGTGCTCAAAGAGTCGATCGCAAGACATATCTTAACAATTCACCTGGACGAATCGTGGGTGTGTCGTGGGTGCGGGAAACGAATTGCTCGGGACGACGTCTACGGTCGGCATGCTACTAGATCGGATGTAGATGCTTGCCGCACCTCAGGCGCGCTGATCGCCTATTCTCCTGGTGCACGAGAAGTTGATGCTTGTGCTGCGTTCGAAAGCAAGGGGAGCAGACGGTATGCTCGTGGATGACATGGCTTTATCCCCCAAATTTTATGCGCTGTAATCCGTCATGGATACTACGTGCTACTATTCAGACTTGCTGTAAGACGTAAACAACTGTCCTGCCTCTATAAGGCAGAGTGCGATTCTCGGTAATCATACCTTCAAAGTTCGTAACTGCCATATACTTGGACTCACATCGGGGCGCTGACAATATACAGCTCCACGCCCAAGATTTCGCAGTAAATAGTGATCTCACTGCTGCGAGAAGGCATTTTCAAAGTTTGAACAAGGCAAGCTTCACTATTATCATTCTTAGTAAATTAGAAACTTCTCGATAGTGTTTCTAAAATCCAATAAGAACTTAGGTCTCCGAGCCCCTCAGGCTCCTTCGAGGTTCCCCCTGCAGGTATTCTCAGAGACGACTGTATGATGTGATCTTAGCACTAGCATTGCTACAGCAGCCAGGTACAGTCAACCCCTGATGTCGAGCTCTCTGCGGCTACATACATAAGGGATTTCTTGTTCGGTTTGGCTGTGTAGGCCGAAAACCGTAGCGAGCAAGAGAGCGCTCGGGTCAACTATGGTTGGTCATTTTTTTCCCAGGCAGACTCTGCCTGATTTTTTCTTCTTCCAACTTAGACGATTCTTTGTGTTCGCGGTTTCATCGCGGTTCATTTTATCGACACTCCAGCTTGGAACGCGCAACGAAAACCAACCATAGGCTGGTTGGCCGCTCGCCAAAGGACATGCGGAGTTGCTAGTTGCTCAATCTCGATTATCGCTTAGGTGCCAACCTGCCACTCCCGATACCTTGGACGGGCAAGGCCAATGATCAAATTGGTTCTGTTATCGTATCCTGGCGGCACTCCAATTGGTGGTTGGCTTTGGCTGTGTTTTTGGCGAGCGGCGGCGAGGTTTCCCGGAGAAAAGACGCAGGAGCCTTCTCTACCCCATCGGATATAAAGTATGTCTAAGGTTCCTTTCGCCTGCACCGGGGTCTAGCATGGCTGGCAGCGGCTCCTGGAAGGACGAGTATGAACGCCTTTCTTTTACCCGAGCTCATGATGCTGACGTTGTTCAGCCTCCCTGGTCCCCCGGGTCAGATTTTGCAGGGCATACCTACCTTCGAACGGGTTTTAACGTCCTCTCCAACCCAATTCCAACAGTAAGTTACAAATCCGTTCACTTTCATGAGCTGACAGCGTATCGAATAGACCCCTTCCGGGGCCTGACCAAAGTGTCACATTTCCTTATTCCAACGCATACAATCCTTCTGAAATCGTTGGTCAATCTCTCCAAACCGACCGCCAACTTGTTCAACATACATTCACTTCCAACCACGAAGATTCAGCACCGGTGCTGACTGATCTACCATATCCGACCTTTGTTGCTAGCAATTCTTTCGACAGTCTGTTTGGATACTCTCCTGATGTAAGCGATGCCTACGATCCCATGTTTGTATCGCCTGCTCATGCAATATACTGGACAGGTCCCAAACGGTCCTTCTCGTGTCTATGACACATCACACTATTACCAGTACAATTCGACGTATGCTCAAGCCCACTATAATCCTTCGCAGATGCTTGTTGACCAAGCGTCGCATCAACAAACCTATGTTACCCCTGCTGACATGGTAGAGAGCTCCTCCCTCGCTCATCCGCTTTCCGGATATCCGTCTATAGTGTCTCTGTCTGCCCCGGTGCAGGCACCACCTCCCTGTAGACAATCTGGGAGAAACCGTTCTATTCCAACCGCCCCTCGCCGCAAGATTCGGACGTCCTCGTTGCCAGTTCAGTCGGTTTTGCCCATGACATGTCAATGGGTGAAGGACGACGGTATGCCGTGCGGGGAACCGATCACACGATCGAGTGTTCCTGCGCACCTCGTTATCCATGGCATCAGCAATATAGCGCACGATGTCCCTTTGTCGTGCGGGTGGTTAGGATGTCAGCCCAGAGGAGGCAAAAGTACGATGAAACGCGACAGCATTGTACGCCATGTGCGTGAGCGACATCTGCGTTTCAAGCGTAGCTTCTCGGAGGCTGAGGCGCATCCCCCACTCGTGACCGAACTCGGGCCTCGAGCTTGTCCATTTGGATTATTAGACGCAGAAGCTCTACTTTAAAATTCGTTTCATTTGTTACTACCTGTCTCCTGGTGAGATGCGTCGACTGTTTTCTTGTGTCGCGTGTCGCAATCACTTCGTTTTATAGAGAGAAGCTTTATCACCCGTATCGTAGTAATCCCTGTAATATAACACCCCACTCGTATTATTGCGGCTTGTGAACGGTCTGAGCTGTATTTGTTGCGACCACCACTACCCAGGTTATCAAGATACGATTAGAACGACTGTCTCTCGATCTCGCAACATCAGATCTGGGTTTAGACTATGGCGGAATATCTGCACATTTATTCCCACACATTTTTTTCTCCGCTGCGTTCTTCGCTGCGCTTTCGGTCTTCGGCACGAATGGTTTAGGAGCACGCCAGTGACGACGCCGACGATGACAGGGCGTACGACACCTCCAACGGTGACGACGGGTATGTGACGTGCCAACAACAGCAAGGACGCGCCCTCACCCTTACCTTCGTCTCGCGACGACAACAGCAACGATGACGCAATGACGGCGACACGTCGCCCCCGCCCCTGCCCTCACCTCGTAATGACGCGCCAGCGGCGACATGCCGCCCCCACCCTCACCCTCTTCATCTCGCAACGGCGCGACGCCCTCGCCCTGCTCCCTCACCCTGGTCTCGCAACGACAACGACAACACGTCGTCCCCGCCCTCACCCTCACCCTCCGCATCTCGCGACGGCAACACGCCACCCTCGCCCTCACCCTCATTTTCACCCTCGCCCTTATCTCGCGAGGACGCTCGGATGGTGACAACGACGCAACGAGGGCGACATGCCGCCCTCACTCTCGCCCTTACCCTTGTCTTGCGACGACGACGACGCAACGACGGCGCTGATTGCGCGCCCTCGCCCTCGCCTCGTCCCCTCACCCTGACCCTCATCTCGCCGGCAGCGACAACGACAGCAGAGAGGATGCGAGGATTCCCTCGCCCTCACTCCCTTCCTCGCCTTCGCCTCTCAGGTTCGCCCTCGCACACGACGTGCATGTGTGCACGCGCGCGCACGTCACCCGCTTGTGACGCGTATGCATGCGCATGCATAGCATACATGCACGGTATGTTGCCTCGCCCTCCGCCTTCCACTATTCGCGGCCAGGTAACCCGTGTAACCCAGGGTTACCCCATGGTTTGCGGGTCAAGGGTTGCGGGTACACGGGTGGTCGTTTTACAACCGTACCCGTGATCCGTGCGGGTTACCCAACCCGTGTAGATCTCTAGCCCTCGCCCTCATCTCGCGAGGACGGTGACATGCCGTCCCTGCCCTCCCCCTCACTTCACGGCGGACGCGCATGCACCTATACCTGTACGGTTCGCTAATACATGTAGAATTGTTTTAATTCGTAAATGGTTACAAACGTTGAGAAGGAGAAAAAGGTGCGATGAAGAAAAAATACGTAACAGCAATGAAAAAAAAAGCGCAACAATGAAAAAACTGTGCAGATATTCCGCCATATTAGATAAGGTACGCGGCCGCGAATCCGAGTCGACCGCTCCAACACCTTCAAGTTCGCACAGACTTCGCTCTGAAAAAAAAGTAATCCAAACCTTTTCTCACTTTTTCATCGTGCGGCCACACTGGCAACCAACCTTTCCACTCCAGCAGTATGCCGCAATGCCACTATGATGCGGTAGTAGTCCATCGAATCCGCCCTCGCGCCCATAGCAACTCCGTACATACTACAGTGGCAGTCTGAACGCCATCACTAAGTACCAGTATCCAATTATTGCGGGATCGACCCCAAATGTAAGGTGCGACGCCTCCGTCCGGTCCCGTAGTACTATGGATGACTGTGGGTTGAAACGAAACGCGCTTCGAGTTCCCCTCGGCAGGTCCATGCTTGTCGAGACTGCGAAGTTCCGTCATCCAGCCAAGCTGATGATTGATCGGCCATCGAACACAGATATCGAAGAGGGCCTGGCAATTTCGCTTGCACTTGACGGCTAGCTGACGTTCCAGCCGCCTGCCAACTTCCATGTTAATATTTTCGGCGCGAAAGCGGTGGTATGCAGTGCTTGCTGTGTTCGATCATGGTAGGTTTAAAACCAGGTAATGTTGCATTTGGCCGGGTCTCTCTTCGTTACCCGTGGGAGTGGGGTACCGAGCAGCGACTTGGAAAGGTAGGTTCTTCGAGTTTACATTATCGCTGACTAGTGTCGATGTTGTCTCTCAGAACGAGCGTCTAGATTCCTCTGCGCCCCTTCCCTTGCCGAACACCCAAGTAGAATGCATCCAAAAAAAAAAAACTCTCACGAACCAGGGACCCGCTGAGCACTCCAAGTTTGAGTACGGAAATGCCAACTTAGCAAGGCAGGCTGCCATATGTTGGCAGCCCGCCCTCCCGTACTGATTGCTGGCAGGCTGCCAATGCCAAATGGCTAGGGCGACTTGGAGCTTGGGGATATAACTTCTAGTTCCCTATGATTCGGTTCCTCCTGCAATGTCAGCGTTACCGCGACGCCCCCCTCCGAGTTACACCCACGTGCAGTTCGGAGACACTATTGCTCACATCTCTCGAGACCCCTCGAGAGAAGTGTTCCTCGATCACTGCTCCAAAAGCAGCTTTGACTATGAGAACCGCTACAATGATACTATGCTCCCTCATTCGTCACGTATCGATGGTGTGAATATCGGTTATGGGGTACCACAGGGTCCATTTTCGGTCCCCTTCCCATCGAACTTGATGTTCGAAACAAACAACCACGTTGTTTCACTCTCCCTCGTAAAACCGACGCAAGGTCACGCTCCATGGGTTTCCGCAGGTCTAGACGCTTCAGGTCCACGGTTCGCCGAAGACCCAGTAAGTGCCCTCATCCGTGTCCTGTCGGTGTTGATACTTTTCCAAGGTAATGGCAATGGAGGACGTTCTCTTACAGAACAGCAATGAGGTTTATTGCGGTTCCACCGCATTGGAGTCGACGTTCGATCTTCCGCCAGCATCGCACGCGACATATCCTAACCAACGAACGTCGCCTGTGGCTCAGCGCACGGAGGAAGGTGTCTGGGTGAGGAAAATCGGTAATATTGTGATCAGGGTCACTTCTAATATTTTGGAAGCAGAACACCACGGATCCTTCTGCGATTGTTGGCGCTCGGCAATCTGGAGCCATGTTTCCGTCTGCGAATGTGCCCACCCCAAATCTAGCGGAGCCCACCGTCATGATCGGCGGCTCATTATACCACGCAGAGAACGACCAGGTAGTATACTCAGAGCCGGAAGTGAGTTAGCGATATTTTGCGTTCGCCATGCCTTATTGTCGGTTTTATAGGCCACTCGAGGTCCATATTACGATACTGGCTGGTCCGGCGCACCACAGACGATTCTGTCTGGGGAGCCTACCTATCAATGCCAGTGGCAGGATCTAGACGGAACATTGTGTCTTGAAGAATTCACGTGCACACTTCTTCCTGGGCACCTGGCCAATCACGGAATCAAGAACCAGACGCGTCATCATCCTACGGAGTGCCGTTGGCTTGGTTGCAAGGCTAAGAAAGTCATGAACCGTGAAAGCATAGTCCGCCATATTCGCGAAGTACATTTGGGCCTCAGGAGGCGTCCATCTAAGCGGTCTGACAGTCACAATAGAGAGCTGAGTTGCCAGCTTGCGACGATGCTAGAGGCAGTTGGCTCCGATTTCCCCTGAGTGATATGGTATTTTACGATATTCGTTGTTGTACTAGCTTCAAGTTGTTTCTGCGCTGGTCCGCCACCTCTACCGCTATTACTAGAGGCTGAGTAGTAGTAGCAGAGTATGCTAATACCACCTAGTATTTATTTATGGTGTTCATGAGTCCTTGTGACATCATATGTAGTCACAAGTGGCACGACTCGCTGGGTGGCACCCTACAAACGCCGAGACCCAGTGCAGTGCGGGGATGGAGCGGTTTTGATCGGTCATTTGATCATACGATGTTCACTTGTAACGTGTCAACGTTGTCAACGCCCGCATCTCCAAGTTCGTGTATTGCTCTCCAAATTCTACCTTCTCATGCAACAGCAGTTCTTGGTAAGACATTCCAGTCCTGCTGACGACCTTGCCATGTCCGACTCCTTGCACCGGATGGCCTTCAGACCCCCCTACCTTGATTTGCCATCGGATGCTTTCGCGGCGTGCACCTCCTATACTAGGCTTCTCGCGGCTGTGATGTGTGCTCATAGTAGACGCCACCTGGCAGAAGTGGCACTGTCACCGTGTGGCAGACGGGGATAAAAGCCTGGTCACCCCCCAAAGTGAGAGGAACAATCAGCCTGCCAGTGAGTTTCACTGCACCAGTCTGACAACTCTTCCCCCTCTCCCGCTCGCAAGCGTGAATCCCCCACATAGAAACCGACACGCCTCACGGAGGTGAGTTCGACGTACAGCCAAGGGGGATCACCTAACGACAGCCCACTGACCCTCGAATGCAGGCAGAAAACCTTGTTTAACGCCACGACCCCCACGTCCCCGCGACCTCGTTCCCTACCCTGATGACGTTCACACGTTACGAACTGTGTCTTTCGGGCTGGAGGCTGCACGACGCCCGAGCTCGGCCCCAGCTGTCCGTCTCGAGACAGGACCACAACCTCGTTGTCACGGTACAGGCGTTTGGCGCGCGGGTCTCCGTGCGCGTATGCCTGTGCTGGTGCACGTGGCTGTTCAGGTGGTGCGACGGCCTGTTGCAGAAGCCCACAGACCCCGCGAGAAAGTACCTGCCTCGCCTGACTTGCAACGAGATGATCAAGGACTCGTCCATGCGGTGGCGTCCGACGCCAGCCCCTAACGAATTCATCAAGGCATGAGTTTGCCACACTGCCTTTTCTTTACCCCGTCTTCTCTTACTCCTCTCTCTTTCCCCACGATGTCGATTCGAAAGTGGTTCCTTTAACGAGGGACGCCATCTACCATTCCTTCGACCGTGATACCCCTATGCAGAGTGACTTTCTTGGATATACCTTTTCCTGTGGTTTCTCTGCTACGTATCAGCCTTGAACCCCCTCTATAATCTTTCAGCCGATGTACTCAGAAATTACAGCACGCTATATTGTACGAATACGAAGGAAGCCTTACGAAGATTATGTCTAACAGCCATATCCTATGGTAAAATCTTGTTCAAGGTCACGGTGTCGTCTGCGTTGATCCTGGCGGAGTAAGCTATCTCGCTAGGATAGCTCTGGGCCTTCGCCCGTTCGCATCGGGCCTCCCTGCGTATGTGGCATCCAAAACTGTCCCGGCGCGTGTACGTCCGTTTGCACACCGAGCACGACAAACGCAAGCGAAGATGGGTGAGAACATGTCTCACCAACCCGCTCCTCTTGGTGGAGGTCAGGCAACCAGACCATTGGCAGCGTGTCGCGTCATCCGGCTGCCCTTGAAATGCCACGCGGTGCACGCGTGTTAGGTGGCTCCTGACTGCGTCTTTGTCACCGGTTATCCACACTCCGCAGTCATCCCAACAGCACCGGAAGAATGGCTGTTCCCCGCCATCAGCGACGCCAGAAATGCGAGGAAATTCTACAGCCTCTGATGGGACGGTGGACGTGTAAGGTATGCGAAGCGACGTCGCAGTGACTCGCTCGGGCTGTAGTTGGTCCAACATTTCAATGGGTTGAGCGGCGTGTTTATGACTGTCAGAAGAAGAACTCGGGGAACAAGACCCAGAGTCAGAGTTTCCGGGGGAGTGGGTCAGAATGAGATCAAGATGTGATGAATGTGAATACTGATGGCTAGTGATTGGATATGGAGGAGACCACGGAGGGGTTTGGTAGGAGGGAAGAGCAGGGTCCATGTAGCTTGACGGGCCAGCGCGAAAGTCCGTCGGAGAAGCAGTCGGCATGGTGACCATAGGTGGTGAGGTAATGAGAGGAAATTCAACCTCGTAGCCGTCATGACGGAACACCGACGACAGATCATAATGACACGCATGAACTGCATTCGAACCACCACCGCATTGCGCATACTCGGTCAGACTCGGCTCAACGACCGTCTGTGAGTCATGCCCAGAGATTAAGTGATTGACGCTGGAGCCCACGTTGTAACCAAAACGAGGTGGAGAGTTGTCGCTAGCATGCGACGGAATCAGGGGCCCATGTAAGGTAGACAGGAGGGGGGTTGAAGGCGAAACGAACTGCGCCGCAGGTGCGGACCCTGGGATTTGAATAGAGGTATCCGATAGCCAGTTGTTCGGCGAAAGGGCGCTTCTCCGGAGCTCAGGCTGGAGAGTGCTTCCCTCATGACACGCTTGATAGAAAGACAAATAACTGGTCCGTTCCGACGCATCGAAGCCACACTGAGGCCCTGTCTCGGCGCTGTGTCAAGAAAGGCGTCAGCCTTGATTCCGAATTAATGTAATGGGTCACTGACAGTGATAGTGAGGCGCCAGAGTCGTTGTCCGTAGTAGAGTGAGAATATGGGTTAAACATTCTGGAGTTTTGCCACCAGCGGTTCCGCTGTCCAGACTTAAATACCAGAAATGATGCCAGAGGCGATTGGCTGCCACAAAGAGACAGAACCTGCTATTAACCATGAAGGGTTGGATGGCCGAATCTGGGACTCGGATCCATGAAATGAGGAGAGCGGAAAAGGGACCGAGGTCGTAAGGTTTCATCCAGGGCCTCTAGAGTGGATCGAACATTCTCGTGGCAGCCACGCGATGCCATGCTGTCCCCCTCTTACATACGTATGTGTAGGATTTTCTGAACAGCTCCCGACTTTCCCTGCACGTGGCAGCAGAGTGCCATCACCCCTGAATAAGGAGGAACGCTCAAATGAACAACCTGGTAGGGAGGCTGGAGACCATGAGATATCTGGTTGGTTACGTCTAAAATTGCTAGAAAGTGCCACTGAATTCAGGGATAGGTGCGTGATGAACACCACAGGCGGCATGGTGCTCAGTCAGGGAATTGGTTTTTGATGCTGCTAGTACTGTAAGCCTCCATGTACAATCATATACCTAGCAAAGGTACTACCACATTAAAATCGGGAGCCAGTCGAATGGAGAGTAGATGTCAAGGCTGTTGGAGTGAACTACAGGAAGTGGAGAGGACAAGAGCGCCCTGTATCGTGTTCGGTCAGTACGACAAAATTTCATTAAAAAAGTAGGTAATCATGGGTGGCAATTTCTGATCGAGATCATAGGTGCACGCCAGCCCAACAAGGCACGATGTCGGCCGCCAAGTTTACTCGTTTCGCGTTTGTTTCAGTAATTAAGGTTGAGACAGTCAGAGCCGCGAAGCGTCGGGTGGTAGCGGGATTTCGATGTCAACGACATTGCTTGCGCGGCGAGAAAAGCGTACCACCCTGACTCCGTGAGAAGCTGTTGCTTCCCTGGAGTCCGAAATCCATAGCGGAGGTCAGGCAGCCTCAGGGTCAGACTTAGGAGGGAAGGAGAGCGGGGCTTGATGGAGTTAATCAGACCGGCGCGCATCATTATGAAATTTTGGAGGCCCGTGCTCGGCCGACTCACATCTATGCCGAGCAAAGGAATCTTTTTGTGTGGCGTGCGCTGGTGAAAATGGCCAAAAAAGTTACGTTGATGTTGCTGGACCTGGTGTAACTGGCACTGGCAGTGTTACACCGGAGAGTTCTAGTTGGCCGGGCCGCCCTACGTACCCTCGCTGTTGTCCGGAACCCAGATGGCCATTTCAAGTCAGTCGGCAGCACAGAGCGTGCCGGCTCTACGGTCCCGCGAGGCAAACATTCTAGTGGTGTGGTGCCCAAGAAGAGCGGAAATAACGGCAGAGGAGTGGGACTGTAATTGGATGGCAAAAAAAAAGTGCTAAGCGATGTAGTCGACGAGGAAGCGCTCGCGTACGTTCAGCAGTTGGTAGAATCAGACGTCCGACTCGCTTCTCAGGCCAAGTTCTGACCGTGTGGCTCCGCCCCGCCACAGCACTCCGAGCTCACACGCTCCTCACTCCAGCACTAGCACAACTCACGCGATCGCCGGGATGTGCTGCCCACCCCGCCAGGTGCAACTCGGCCATGCTCTTTTCCTTGCGCTCGTCGTTGCATGCCTGCCGTGCACTCATCCATCTCAGGCTCGCTGTCGTACCGTCTTCTCGTCTGGGGTGACTTCAACGTGATCCACACCACAGACACGCATGCTTGATTCCTCGGCCATCACAAGTCCGCCTGGCCAGAGCTCAGCAACCGATGAGCTTCTTGCTTGCATGTGATACGCGAAGCGCACCTATTGAACGACCGTATGGTGGCTGATGATGGCTTGCGCAGCATCGATCTCGGTAGTTTTCGCCAGCTTCGTTGCGCACATGAAACAGATCGCCGTCGTCAGTTTTCCTCCTATTCAATATTTAGAGCCTCCTTGCTAACGCGCACTGCAGAAGATTGATGTTGACCTTCTCGTCGATTCTGGAGGTCTGCATGACGTACGTGACTCAGAAACGTCCCAGGTCAACGTTGACCCTGCATGTCGCAAGTACTGTTCGGGTAATTATCCTCTTACTGAAGTGGACGACTACGTCAGCACAGTCCTTTAGTTTGTACCCCTCTTGCTCGAATTCTCCAAAACTATCAAACTAGGTCATTGAGCGCTCTCCATATCTGATCTAATATGATATTTGCCGCAGTGATTTCAGGCAGTGCTTACTTCTCGTAGTCGTGAATTATATGGCTATTCAGAAGCCTATGACATGTACGTGCCGCAAAACACGTATGCTATGCCTTACTTATCATGTCCGTTGGTCTTCCCCAATATCTGGTTGATGCTGCATTCTACGACTTCCTGTATCACTTGCATAGCATGGACCCTGACGATCATGGTATCCACACCACTTGCGACCATTGGGAACCCGACCCCTGTCTGAACATCAGTATCATGTGCGTAATGCGTTGAACTCGACAGGTATTCCAGCTCCGTTCCGAACCTGGACGGTCGCTGCTTGTTCCCAGGTGTTAGCATCGATGTTTTTAATCCAGACGGGCCTGGCGATCAGCAGTGAGTGGTCCGTTCTTATTTCGTATAGGGGACTCTCTGCCCTCTAGATCGCGACATACTTTGCCTTATATCGTTTTCCTGTTTACCACACTACCATCTAATACTACATTGGCTGCAGGACGTCCTTGGCGTACCCTTTGACTTCTACGTATCTAGCATGGTGAAGGGGCAGTGGGAAGTGCATCAATCCGTTTTGGAGACAGTGACACCGACGATATGCTCTTTAGTCCACGCCTGAGCATCTGATTAACTGGAACCGACATCAATGAAGTCGTTGGTGTAATTTATGCTGTGCGTTCTGACACACCTATCATGATTTTCGGAGGTAAGGATTACCACCAGGGTGCACCCCAACGTCGTTATCGTGTTTAATTCCCGCATACATGCAGGTTACACTCGTGTTCGTTACGCTACGTCAGCGGGCAGTGCTCTGGAGAGCGATCGCTGCACGGAAACGATCGATTTGTCTTACCTCGGGTGAATGTTCGTTCATTTTGCACGCTGAATGAGTGTGTCCAGACATCGCGCGATGATGAGAACCACTGAAGCTTGACAGATGTGGAACCTGAGGCCGCCAGAAGAGCCGTCAATATAACGTGGAACTCGGTCAGAGCCGAGTCACGTAGGAGGTACGCGGTCAAACCGTATCGTATTAACCTCACGATACAAGGTGACTTGCAGTACCACACCGTGATGTCTGAATCATGCCAGTCAGGGGGTCCCCTCACGCTACGCAAATCACGTCGGCAGTGTTCCCGTGAGAAAGCATGCTCGTCCGGCGGGAATGCGTTGACGTCGTACGTGACGGAAGCAACGTCGGTCGCGTTCCCCACCCGACGACGCGCGCCGACCCATCTTCCGAAGGCCAACCTTACCAGCTCGGAAGAACTCTGATGCGAAGTCTTGGCAGGTCCGCCGCCGTTGACCGACTCCCTGCGGTCAGCTTGGAGAAAGATGTCGTGGGCCTGGTCCACGGCCGAGTCCTGGCGCTCGGATGGGTCAGCGGTCCACGGACGTCACCCCTTCTCCAACCCTTGGTCTTCTACTCCACTCCGCTTGGGGTCGACCCGTCGCTCGCACAGGGCCGTCCCTCCTGTTGCTCACGTACACCGATTCCTCTCACATCAACCCTAACCCTTTGGATGATGTCGTGTTCGTGGAGCGGGACGTGTCGTGAGCCGATCGTCGACTTGACGCGGAGCGCAGTGACGTTGGCGTCATCGGACACGCCCCGTGCTGGTCGACTGAGGTCGGGTCGGGGTTCAGCGGAACGAGTCCGTATCGGATCATGTTCGTTGGTCGATTTTCGATTATCGATGGGCGTCATTGACGTATCCCCGAATAGTGATGCAACGTCAGACTCGGTCTCTGAAACGGCGTCCTGCGTGAAGCAAGCGACGAGCGGCAGAGGCAGACCAGAAGAGACAAGCGAACGCATCGCATTGGAGAACGTGGGCGATATGTCGGTGCCCGGAACGAAGTAAGTATGTAAAAACCTCGTGTACGACTGGCGAATCACAAGGAAAAACTAGACAGCGTGTAAGCTTTTACGTAAAGATATAAGTTAAGACAATACGAAATATGTGAATGAAGAAAAAAAAAGAACAAGAGGTGGTGTGGAACCTGCCACTGGGAAAACGAAGTGCAAAGGGAGAACAAGGAGAGCGAAAAACGGAAATGACGGACAAGAGCCAGCTTTCAAACGAAACGAAGACAACGCGCCGATCCACTCCATCTAATCGTCCGTCCTCCGTTTCTTGGACGGTCTCTGCGACGGAACGGCATTGCGCGCGTCTAGCACGCGCTGCATGTCCCCATACATCGGTTGGCCCACCCCCAAACACCCCGACCGACTATGCGCCCGATTACACGCGTCCACGCGCGCAAACTCGTGCTTGCACGTATGACACTTGACCCTGAATCCAATGTGCGTCACGACGTGCCGCGCGATGCTCGTCCCCTTCATGTGCGGCCTCGGACAATCGCGCCACAGACACCGCGTCGTGACCTCCCCCCCGCGAAAGCCGTGAAAGAGCGCGAGATGGTCCGCCACGCTCGACTGGTCTCCCTCGATCCACATCCCGCAGGGTGAGTTGGAGAGGTCCCAGCAGCACTCGTAGGCGTGCACGAGCTTGTCTGGACGGGAGAGCGCCGCGGTCCACGAGTCTTCATCGATGAGGCAGCCGTCGCATCGGACGAGGGCGCGCGGCGCGGGTTGGGGGTGCGGTTGGGGGTGTGAGGGGCCGGGATGTTGTTGGTCGGGAGGGAGGGATTCCGGAAGCTCGACGGTGGCTGTGGCATGGGGCATCGCGTACGCCGAGAAGTCGTCGCTCTCAGACTCGGAGCAGGGCGAGAAGTGGGCCATGGCGCCGTCAGACGAGGAAGGTGGAGGGTAGCGAGAAAGAGGGACGATGTTAGGAGAAAGGGGAGACGGAAATGGGGGCGAGGCGCGCAAGGCAGGGTTAGTCACCGAGGACCAACGTCGAAGGTGGCGTACGTTGGGCGGAGTTTTCTGGGAATTGTGACCGATCGAACCAGCCCTCCTCAGGGAGGATCGCGGACTTTGTCCTGGACTTGGGGCGACGGCTTGAGAACACCAGACTTGCGCCCGGTTAACGTCGCCGCCCGCGGCGTTTTCTGAAGAGGATTGAAGGGCTGCTCGGGCATCGCCAACAAAAGGCACTTGGCTGTCAATCAACGGCGGAGCTGAACCTGGCCGCGGGAGTTCTTCTGCATGAACGGCTGCACCGAAAGAAGGGGGACCGTAAATTGGATGATCGTGCGGCGACTGCGAGGATGAGTAGCCAGGACAAGGCGTGGCCATGTTGGCTGCATAGCGATGATCGAGAGACATCATCCCAGCTTCTTGAAAACCACCGAGTGATTGCACAGTCGAGTGATCATAGGTATAGTGTGTCGCAAGCTCGTGTGGCATCGAACGCGTCATCGCAGGCAGTCGTTCGGAAAACGTGAATACATGGGCACAGTCTGCGCCCATCAAGTCGTGATCGTGATACGCCGAGGGCGGCGGCGAAGGGCTCGTGATCATCCCGCTCGGCAGGAACGTGCCAAGTTGAACGTCTTCGGCCATAGAAGGAAATGATGAGGGCAGGCCGAAGTCGTAACTTCCACCGAGCTGCCGGTCAGCAATCGCCATGCTTGCGCGACGCGTTGGCACCCGAGCGCTGACGTCACAATGAAGTGCAGTGAGCCCCGTCCTCGCGCCCTCGGGGATGTCCACACTAGCGCCTCTGATAGTTTGGGACATGGATCCGCGAACCGGTGTGGGGTAATGTAGGCTGTGTGGGGTCCAAGAGCTGCCACTGTGAACGTAAGCGGAAGGGTCCCAGAAAGACTGATGGACGTACGAGTTCTCCACTATGGGCTTAGCTTCCTCGATGGGCCCGCCGTATTGCGGAACGAAGTGAAAGCTGCCAAGCTGGGCGCACAGCACATTCCCATGAACGTCGTCCGCGGGATTGGCCTGACGAGGCAAGATAAACGTCCGACCACTTGGCCCCTGTCCTTGATATGGACCGGACAGCGTCGACGCACGCTCACGTGGACGATCAGTCAACTCTGACCTGCAATTGGAATTTTCGAAAACATTGGGAGATGCGAGCTACACGTGCACGGCAAGGACGGACCTTGGGGGAAGATCATCACGTTGCACGTCACATATATGCGCGTCGATGACATCTTCTGCAACGCGTTGTTGGTCAGCAGGGTGAGATCTGGCGGGTGTTATTTGAGGGGTCAAAGCTGAACTAAACAGTGCTTGTGGGGTGAGGGGAGAATACCCATGAATAAGGAACGGGCTTACTTGAGAGAAAAGGTCGAAAAGTCAGGATACGACATGACAGTGAATGAGAGGGAATGACGAGGAAGGTGGAGAGTCGGACGTTGAATGGAGGAACTATCCGGACGTCGAAGGGAGGAGAGAGGTAATCGAGTTCTCTTCTGCAGTCGAAGAGACGACTCGAACGGGCTTGGTCAAGAGTCAAGAAATCCAAGACGGGAAAGGCTCTTATACATTCCCCATTTATCAATGCGGGGCAAGGCAGCAAGGAGACCGGCGAGGGGGGCCGCATGCCTACGCTTGCAGCACTCCGAATGTCATGCAAATCCGAAGCAGGGCAGCAACACGATTAGAACAGGATGCAGGCAGGATGCATGTTCCGGCGGGCGGTATGTCGTAGCGCTCTTCCGGCCGTCAAGGCGGTGCACGAAATGTCGTCATTCATATCCTGAGCTTGCGATTGATCATCAACAAAACCTCTTCCTTAAAGAGCCTAACAGGCGTATGACATAACACTCACGATCGAATCACTGGTAAGCGAGGATGGATAATTCCACGGCAGTGGTCACGGAAATTGGAGGTCGAGTGGATGAAGCATTCATTTTACTGCAGAGAGACTGAGCCGGAGAGTCACCAAAGACACAAAGGGAGCACAGGGGCGCAGCAGCGTCGGCGTGTCCGTGGAGAGGGGACGGTGTACTAGTTGTATGCCCCTTGGCCCACAAGCGAGGGGAGGGCAGGAGGGGGTATGTTGCAATTGACGTAAAGCGAATCGCAGCGTGCACTTCACGTGGCCGAGAATGAAACATTATCGAGGAGATGTGCGCGATAACGGTCCGTGGACAGGACACGTTCCGCGGATGGCAAGCATAGAGACCGGCGTCGAAGTGGGTAGTTCGACTGCGCCCCGACGAGCACGGTCGCAGAGAGAGACTCAGCAGGATACGGGAGTGCGTGGCATGTATAATGGGTGGCAGACGAATTAGATTCATTGAGCGGGACACACGGGAAAATGAAATGGACTGCAAGACTGTCGGAGAACGGCGTCATTTGGTACGATGAGATCCACGCAGAGATGCGTCAGTGGGCTCTGCTGGGTGCTGTGGCAGCGACCGCTGCGAGGGGATGGTGTTGCAGCATTCCTTGGACGTCCTCGGTCGGTGTACCGGTAAGGGCCGAACGCGACTCGGTCGACCAGACGCCCCTGGAACAGCCTCGCTGGGACGGCATGGACGAGTGGAAGACACACCTCTTGCAAAGTTCAGGCGCTGAGCCCTCGTCCGGATTTTCCAATAGAAATGTGGAGCCCAGGGTGCCGCGCCGGGGGGAACCCACCACGGCCGGGGAAGGCCATCGTTGGTGGGTGAGCTGGTTGCGAAGGAAACAAGAGGGCCTGCAGGGGGCCCGTTTTTGAGCGGTGTCGGGACGGTCTGGACCACTCTCTTTGCACCCCAGAACGAGGTCGGCTTTCAAACTCCGTCGTACACGATGAACCTGTCCCTCTACAGCGTCGGCGCCGTCGTCGTCCTCGACAGCGAGGGCCACCGCGTCCTCGCAAAGTACTACCGCTCCAGGGACTCGCAAAAGGACCAAAAGACCCTCGAAAAAGGCCTGTGGCAAAAGACCAAGAAACCGGGCGGTGCGACCCACGCCAGCTCTAGAGCCCTCTGCGCCGCTCACATCTCCCAACAGGCGACGTGATCCTCTTTGACGGCCACCTCGCAGTCTTCCGACACTCCCTTGACCTCATCTTTTATGTCATCGGGGGCCCGCACGAGAACGAGATCATGCTGTACACCGTCCTGACCGCGCTGTTCGACGCCGTCTCGCTGCTGCTGCGCAATCAGGTCGAGAAGCGGGCCGTGCTCGAGAACCTCGACCTGGTGCTCCTGTGCCTCGACGAGACCATCGACGACGGGTATGGCTTGCCTCCATAGCACGACCATCCGTCTCTCATGCCCGCTCATAGGATCATCGTCGAGACAGATTCGACCACGATAGCGTCCAGAGTCAGTCGACCCAAGGCGGACACGACCGAAATAGTCATCAACGAGCAGACTCTCATGAGCGCGTACCAGACGGTGAGAGAAAAGGTGCAACAAAGGATCCAGCAGCTCTAGACTTGGGCGCCCGTGGTCAATAATATGAGATGAAAAAGGTACTCGTAACGGATATAGAGCAATTCATGCCTCCATCATCGTACAGCCGCCCCTTGGTAATCTACGCACATCCGACGTCCCTGATGATCATCAACACCCCTTAGTCGTACAGCAACCAGCCGATCTAACCGGAAACCATCATCCGGCTACTGATTGTAACGCTATGGGCGAAGGGGCAGACTGGGAGGGTCCATCAGCCGGTCCGTCGCAATGATGCATGACCAAGTGGTGCTTACCCTGCTTTGAGGTCGACGTACGTTAGTATCTCGTACACCGCTGCCCCCGATGCAGCAACGACGGTGAGTGCGGTGGCCATTCGTTGGAGAGTTGATATGCTGTCATCGGACAGCGTAAAGTCTGGGTGCTCGTAGATGGCGTAGGGACGCATGCGTGGGGTGATGTGGAGGAGGAATGCGAGTGTGGGCGCGTCTTATAAGACTGCGGTCCTGTGACAATGAACCAATGTTTCAGTTTGAAACGGGTCGCGACCGAGTTGGTCTACAATCAAGCCTTGAAGGGGCCGCTAGTCCGAGATGGAACCGAGACACACCTGTCTTTATAATGCATCTTACGCGTGCACAGCCGTACTCGACGCTTGCTATTTCCGGGAGCTTCCTCAACGTTGCCTCTCGTACTTGGATTCCGGTCACCGGGTGCAACGTTCCAATCAACAGCGCAAGACACTGGAAATGGACGAGGTAACCGGTCAACGTTCCATTCTTGCATCCTTTTCTCCGGATCGTGCATCGGCCGGGACAACTGACTCAGGCGTGGACGGGCGTCTACCTGATACACCAAGACTCGATCTGTACTTTATCTGAATGCTGACGACGAATGAGCTTGTCAATACGCCTAGGATTATCCGAATCGCCCACCGGTCTCAAGATCTCATCGATGGGAACGCGATCCAAACATAGCCAAGGTCGTGCGCGCGCATACGCATCCGGAGGTCCACGAGCATGCATCACAATCACGAACGCATGCATCCCAGCCCTGCACCTGAGGACCAAAGTGATGAAGATGATGACGGTCGATAACCAACATCGTGTCAACGTGTTTGTTCGGTTACGACACCAGTAGCCGCGCCGTACCCGGATGCGGAAACAGAGCGTCACCTGACGAGTCTCCTGACCCGCGCCACATACTTACCGGTGGTCCCCTCTCACCAAGCGGGGTTCTGCGCACGCGGGCCGTTCGTTCACTACCTTATTCGTTCCGAGCGGTTCAAACCATCACCCGTCACGGCGCCACGCCTGCCTCGATGTGGCGACGCGTTTATCAAGACCAAAACGTGAGCGCCGTCCCCTCTTCCTCTCTCCGCCCTACGGGGTTAGGTCGCCTGCACCTCGTTTCTGCACCCACGACGACTCTTCTCGATACGTGCGATGGCACGCGTTTCAACCGCGCGTGGTTTGGATGTGTCGCCTCTCTCCTCTGTTCTCCGACAGGCGACGCGACGCTGCGTCCGAGCACCCGCTATCGATGCACTACGGCGGCGGCCTGCGCTTACTTCCAGAAAGGAGGCAGAAAGCTTCACGGCGCAGCTGACCCCGGACCGTTTAGCCGTACCATCCTGATGACGCACGGGCTTCACATAGGGAAGCCGTAAACCGCCATACATTCAAGTTCGTCCGCACGACCTCGCGCCTCTCGCTCGTCAGGGACCCGAACAGATCGGATGCACACTCTGTCATTACTTTATTCACACACGTTATTCTCTCCGCGTTCGGTGCAGACGGACGTGCGACGTGGGTCGACCCTCTCCCTCTTTGCGCCCCCTCTTTGTTTTGCGCCAGTGAGATCGAACAGGGTTTCTCTCCTTTGCAGGTACATCGCTCAGGGGGAATTCATACCGTTGCCATCACGATCGTGGCGCCATCCCTCTGGCTTTCGTGCGCGTGATCTCTCGAGGCGTGACAAGGGAGGTTCGCGGCTGCACCTCGTCCATGCACACTGACGTGCGTACGTGCGCCCTGCGAGCCTCGCGACGTGCACGCGTCCTGGTCGCCGCCTTGTTTCCAGCACGCAGAACCTACGCGAAATGAAACGCCCATACGGAGAGAGAGGGGGGATCGTCGTCTCCGTCTTTCGACGTCCCCCCCGGACGTCCCGATGGTATAGATGGACCTGGGTCTCTCGCTGGCTCTTTTGGACGCGGAACGCCCTATGGACGAAGAGGCGAGGACCTGGATCCATGCCGCCCCATCGCGTCCGATCGGAAATGCATGGACCGCGGATCCACAGACGCACCCAGAAAGGAGGGGCTCTCGGCAAGCACGCGTACGTCATCCATCCATCTTCCATTCGGAGGGCGTCGACGGAACGCAAGCGCTGATGAGGCCGATATCGACATGTGGATCGATTAGCAAAGTTGGGCCCCTCCCGAGACTCGGGACCTGATGCCTGAGGTACGTCATCGATCGCTGCCAACGATCAACGGGGATGGATCGATCCCTCCAAGTGAGGAGCTTGGAAGGCGTTTGTGATGAGAGACGGAGAGACGGAAGCGACGTCATGCGATCGGTGTTGGCCGATCTCGAGGTATGGACAGACGTCGTCGGGAGGTTTGGCCTGCGACTCGGAAAGCATCGGGATGCGGTTTTGGCTGCAGCAATCTGTGCCATCCGGGACGTGCCGTGTGGGCTAGATGATAACGCATGTCGAGGCGAGACACGGCCGCACCGTCTAGTGTTCCTTCCGAAATATCCCGCGTCGGAGTCGGGATCGACGGCGGCTGATCGCGCAAGACACGACACGCATGGCGTCTGCAATAGCCTCATCAAATCAATTTCTTTCTTCGAAAAATAAATCAGTCGACGGGACGCACGGAAATATCGTCGCACGCCCCTGTGCGGCGAGTACTTGAAGGCGTCAAGTAGGTGAATAGAACACACGAAGAGGACGAAGAGATGGAAAGGAAGACGGGGATCAAGTTTCGCACGCGTTCCATCGTTTTTCCCCCTTTGGCGCTGCGCGTCTCTGATCGAATACGAATACTGCGTCCGAGTCGATCGTCGCCTCCCAGGGTGTCATCGTTTGCCCTTATTCCTCCGCAGCGATATGTACGACAAGATAACCGAAAGGAATGCCACGATGTTTCCGATGGAAAAACGTTGTTTTCGTGAGCATATGCGACACGTAGGGCGGCGCATGGCAAAGTCGACCGGAAATGGCGATCCGTGGGTGCAGTCGGATATCAAATTCAGGGTGTTCAGGCTGCCGCATTGCTCAAGGTATCGAGAGACGTTGCAAGATCTGTTTCTCGCATCGTCTCTCTGTTCTTCTGAGAGTGAGTAATTTTAGACGCTCTGATCTCTGATGAAGTAGACGATGATGGTCGAAGATCAGATATCGACGGACCTCGTCATACGGAAGCGAGTCTCACAAGGCGCCAGCGTGGGAAAGCGGACTCGTCAATTCCATATGTTTACACGATTCGACTCCGAAAAGCTATCCATGTCAACCCTTGCGAAGTGCAGAGAGAGAAGAAAAACCGGCGAGCGAAACAAGACGCCGAAGCCGTCGACCTGGGGGTCAGACAGAGCGACTCACAGCATCCTCACGAAATTGCTCGGGAACACGTCTCGCCCAGCCTCTCGCCTCGTTTCGTCCGCCAACTCCCCGATCCACCACCCGTCTTCGGGCGCGTCCGTCACGGCGATGACGTCCCCTTCCTGGAAGTCGAACTCTTCGTCGATCGTCGCGGAATAGTCATACAGCGCCTTGACTAGGTTCGAGTCAGCCCAACCCACAGAGCCTCGGCGAGCCAGAGTACGCGCGCACCGTGAAACAAGATGCGTCGACCGTCGTCGGTGTACTCTTTCGTCGTTGGTGGAGGAGGCGGGGTCGCCGCCTGCGCTTGCGCGCGGGGCTCCCACTGGCAGCGCCCCGTCTCCCGAACCGACACGTAGTTGCTCGGGAACTCTCGCGTCCCGGGTCGTCTTCGTGCGGGGTCTGCCAGTTCGCCGCGCCACCAACCGTGTTCGGGCGTGTCGGTCACCGCGATGAGGTCGCCCGCTTTGAAGTCGAACTCGTCGTCGATCGTCGCGGCGTAGTCGTAGAGCGCTTTGGCTGTCGGGTCGAGCGTTGGGTCAGAGACGGGGACGAGAGCGGGGTGGAGGACTGAGGGCCGGCGTACCGTAGAACAAGATCGGACGACCGTCGTCGGTGTATGTCCTGATCGAGTTCAGGACTGGCTCCTCCGATCCCGAGTTCAGAGACGCCGGTGGCACGGCCCCGGCCCCGGTCCCGGTCCCGCGCAGTGCCGACGTCGACGAGACGTAGTTACTCGGAAAGACGTCCCGCCCGGGCCGCCGCCGCGTCTCGTCGACCAGCTCGCCGCGCCACCACCCGTCTTGGGGGGTGTCCGTCACGGCGATGACGTCTCCCGCGCGGAAATCGAATTCTTGGTCGATCGTCGCGGTATAGTCATACAGCGCCCTGACTGTCCGACGAGGGTGAGTTTGCGCTCGAACGAGGGGCCGGACGGACGCACCATGAAGTAGGATCGGACGACCGTCGTCGGTGTGGGTCCGCGTCGGGAGGGGCGCCTGCTCCGAGTCCCGGGAATCCCCGGACGACGATTGCGACCCGATCATCTCTGCTGGTTAGTGATGCGCCGGGGTCGTCGTCGGACTATACAAGTTTGGGGGCCTGTTATAAAAACGGAGGCCGTCGCGTTGGCATCGACCAGAGTTTGGAGACGAGGCAGTACACGTCTGTTCATTTTTGCACTTCCGCGGTCATCATCAGTTGGCAGCGCACAGCTTTCGCGAACTCGAACCTCTCCGGCCGGGTCGCATGGCCCACACAGCCTATACGTTTCGCTGAATCGACGTCGGTCTTGACAACCAGCGTACATCACCAACATATTCCTGGGCAGGCAATCGACGATGCGCTAGCCCGTGTCGAACATCCGAAAGGACAGACGATTTGTAGGTAATGGCCACCCGAAACAGCAAAGGCGACGTTGCTCGGAAACGAGAGTCCCAGTCGGGGTCCGTGCGCGCCAGCGCCGAAAACGACCAAGTCAAGACGCGTCCACGTCGGCGCACGACGAGATCTCGCGACGATCGTGCCCCACAGACGCACAACGAGCCGAGAGCCTCTTTCCGACGCGATTCGCGGTCGCCGAAGCTGAAGCTGATACGACTCGGCTGGCGTCCTCTCGCACAGCGATACCGACCGACGCAGCGCTCGAGAAAGGAGAACGAAAACGAGTCGCGTCGTGGCGAGTAAACCGTGGGTCGTATGTATCCGAACAAACTCGTTTCACGGCCGTTTGCGGTGCCAGGGCGTGACGCGCTGGTTCCTCGCAAGTGACATGTCGATGGTTTCTACTCGATAGTCGTCGCCTCGACCGGGCGTTCGCATCTCGTACGAGTCCGCTTGGCGCTTCCAGGACTCCACTCTGGCCCGTGCGCATCAATTGGGGGACTGAAAATGGATTCTGGCCAGGTGGCTCTGCCGTCCGCATAAACAGCGATCAAAGGACGAATACCCCACTCACGGATAGTCCATATCACGGGAAACCAACGTACACAACGACCATCCCCGCTGATGTGGTGATGCACCATCTTGTTTCTGAATTGAGAAGGGCATTGTTAATAGAACTGAAGGCAGTGATATCATGAGTATCGTGCTCAAATTGGCTGTACCCGTCGTGATGCGACGCTGACGGTAACCTTGATTTGCACTCCGCGAGGTACTAGTTCTCTCGTGCCAACGAAGATACAATTCACCGCAACCGAAATGATTCGCAGACTTGACAATAACCCGAGTGGATCCCAAGAAACGGATCCGAACGATACGATACGTGCATGGCGAAAGGCTAAAGGGTATGTAAACAAAACCAATGGGTATAGATCCCAGATCACTGAGGAAGCACCACACAGCATCGACATCGACATCCACCTGACGACCGACATCACTGACAAGGGAAAAAGAGAGCGTGACAAGGAAAAGAGAGCGAACGAAAGCGAAGAGAGAAATCGTACGCCCGCGCTCAAAACACGCACACAAAGTTACTCGGAAACACGTGCCGTCCGGCCTGCCGGCGGGTATCGTCCAATAACTCCCCGCTCCACCACCCGTCCTCGTGCGCGTCCGTGACTGCGATGATGTCCCCAACCTGAAAGTCGAACTCTTCATCGACAGTCGCAGAATAGTCGTAGAGCGCCTCCACTAGGGACGCGGCAGTCAGTGCGCTCCGAAGACTGGAAAGAACGAAGAAGACCCGCACCGTAAAACAAGACCGGTTGTCCGTCGTCCGTAAATTCGCTCGTCAAGGGTGGCGGCTGGCCGCGCGACGCTGCAGGCACAGGCGACCCTCCAGACCCCAGACCCGCCGAGCGACCCGCCGCCGCGCTCGCACTCCTCTGCGATGCCATGGCAGTTACCACGTGGTCCTGATATGCAGGGGGAGGTATGTGATTGTAGTCGTCCAACTCGGGGTCGGTAAGCCTCATCCTCATCGGTGCGACGACGGAGAAATCGTTGCGCGACGGAAGCTGCACCTGTTGCGTGGGATGTGTCGGAGGCCCATTCCCATCGTGATACGCGGGATGCCCTAGAAGATGCTGCGCGCGCGCAGGTTTGGACCCATACGGTGAAGAATACACAGAAGTGTGGCTGGTAGGATGTGCTATCGCGTTGCGTTCGTGTGGATCATGCGCAAGACTAACCGAACCGCTTGGCGTCACTAGCTGACATGAAACCGACATGCTGCGCTCGAGTACACTGGGCGCGCTGTACGGGGAAGAAGGTCCGCCGTCAGACTGAGTCATAGTAGGGCTTAGGTGCCGCGCAGACGATAGGGGACGTGAAACTAGAGGTTCGCCGGAGAGAGGACGCTGAAACCCACTCCCGATTCGCTCCGCGGGAATGTCGGGCGTCGACGACCGCACCCTAGGTTGAAGTGGCGCTGTGAGTATAAACATAGGTAGATCGGAAGAAGGCGAGCAAGACGGCGTCTGGATAAAGGGAAGAGATCGGATGTCGACCTCCCCAGAGTCACCCGAGTCACGTGACGCGGCACCAGTACTCGCCGTCTGAACCAAAGGACCATGTTCGTACACTGAAGGCGACGTCCGCGATTGAGCAGGACTTTGTTGCAGAAAATCCTTGTTCAGGTTTGCGGGGTCGCTGCCTGATAAAGACTTGGCCGGCGCCGCGACAATGCTCTGATCCCTGTGCGGTCCTCGAGAGGGTGGGATGTGGCCATTGGCGCCGGTCGGAATCGCTGATGTCTGACTGACGTCTCTCGACAAATAGCCAACATCGATGAACGTGCAAGGTGGACCGCCGGTGCCCACTCCAGCGCGATTCAAAGGCTCGTAGACATCTTCATTCTGGAGGAGAGTTGCAACGCAACCAGGAATCTGAGTGGGAGACAATGCCAAAGGTGCATTGGTTTTGGTGTAGTCAACAAACTCTGGGGGTTCAGGGATCATCTTCCCCGTACCATGAGCTCGGACAAAGTCGATCATCTCTTTTGCTGCATCGATTTGCCCTAACGCGACACGCAGCCTCTTGCATGAGAGAAAAGTGAGTCAGCCTACCAGACCGATTGGAACGAGACACATACCGTCGATACCGCATTGGCGACCGCCCACAGGAGGTCCTTCATAAATTCCATCTGCTGCTTATCGAGACCCTGACATGAATCACAGAACGTTCTCCGGCCCTGCTGCCGTTTCTGCATGATCGCCCACAACACCCTGGCCGACTCGTCCTCGCTTGCTTCCACCGTCTGTCGCGCATGCTCCGCCTCGAGTTTGACCTCGTCCAAGCTCGTGCCCGACACGAGCATCGACTGCGCTGCGTTCTTTTCGCGTGCCTCGACAACGCGTCGCTCGATCCTCCCGATCGTTGTTTCGTACACATCTCCGCGATGTCGTGGCTCCGCGAACAAAGGCCTCGCCTCTTCCAACGTTTCCCTAGTCCACCGCGCGCGCTGCGCATGCATCCCGGCTTGCTCGTCCGTCTCGACGCGGATGACATCGATCGCGTCGCGCAGCACCCTGTCCCGACGTGGTCAGAAGGCGCGAGAGACCACCAAGGCCGCGAGCAAAGCTGGGGACGCACCCGATCTCGTTCCTCCCGAGCGGCGTCGTCGCGAGTTCTGCGAGGCGCTTGGCGTATTCTTCCTCGATCGTCGCGCTGCCGAACGGGGATGAGCAAAACGCGGCCGGGCACAAGGCGCAGCGCAGCGCCGCGACGTACCGTTCCTTCCAAAAGTCGCGCAGTTCCTCCATGGTTCGTCGCGCGCCGCGCATGCGCGCAA
The DNA here is from genome assembly GCA_038089955.1 of Strobilomyces dryophilus. Classification (NCBI taxonomy): domain Eukaryota; kingdom Fungi; phylum Basidiomycota; class Agaricomycetes; order Boletales; family Boletaceae; genus Strobilomyces; species Strobilomyces dryophilus. Next base: position 21,181 of record JBBPLT010000047.1, on the reverse strand, counting down.
AAAGGACGTCGATGTCGCCGGCGCCCACGTCCGGGGGCGTCGTGTGGGCCAGCAAGACGGAGGACGAGGACATGGAGGTAGGGAGGGACGAACGAACGAACGAGGCCGGCCTCATTGGTTGCATTAAAACGGCGACGACGTCTCACCGACACCCGTGGCATCTTTTCAACTCCCCCTTCGTTTCGTTGCCTTCCGCTCTGCGTCAATTTGGTTGCGAATCAACTTGCCGACGTCAGAGCATGACTATCACGGCCACTAGACGCATGACCGCGTCATGTTTGGTTCTGTTTGGCTTTTTCCCTATGAAACACCGGGGTCGACGGGCAGTCCGACTACACCTGTAGGTCTCATGGTTCCGGGTCAAGGACTAATACTTACGAACGTATTCAGAGTCGCCATATGACAAGTTGACGAGATTCACAGATTAGCTGCAATGCGAAAATCAGAGAGGCAAGCATGTTTGAGACGTGACGTGTGCTACAAGCCTCGTTCGTCAGCTTGAAACTGCCTGAGCCCAGTATGTACTCCTGGACGGTCCGAGACGCTTCTCGCACGACCGGCAACAAGAACACCAACGGCGATCCGCTCACGGTCAAGCGCCGTCGTCTGTATGGCACACGTGGCATGTCACATGTCACCCCCTCGAGCTTCGTCTGACTCGTCGTTTTTTCATTACCGTATTTTTTTTTTTCGATGCCCCGACTTGCGCTCCTCGCACGCCGCGTTTCTCGTTCTCGTTTCCACCACGGTCCACGCGGTGCCTTTTGCCTCGTTGCCCCAGCGCTGCCGAATAGAGCGCGCGATCGTGGGGATGTCGCCGACGATCGGGCTGACGAGCGAGCAGCGTGCTGGCCATGCTGAGCAATGAAAAAGTATGCGGGCGCGATCCGACGGCCCCATGCCAAGTGTGCGAGGCACGGACAAACTCGAGGTAGAGCGACGGTCGTTTTTGGATGCGGAGTACATAGGAAGAACCGCACTTCCGAAAGTTGCGCAGTAACATCCCTGAGATCATGGCACGGCTGACAACTGCATCACACTCTTCCCCCAAATCCATTAGTGCGGCAATGTGTTCGTTCGTGACGTGGCGCCGTGCCGGGAAAAGCGGGGGACCCTAAATAAAAAAAACATGCATTAAACGTATCGTGCGCGAAAAACATCGTCGGTCCATGGTCTATGTACAACATGCACCGTACCAATCCGAGTCTATCTTCCGAGTGCGATCGATCGAGGGGGAGAGACAAAATCAAAAGGTATGCGCAGAAGTGGAAAGAGAACGTCCACCGACGCCAAGCCCGATGCTGGCGAGTGAGGGCGTGACCAAACAGAAGACAGGGAGATCAACACGACATAGATATCCTAGTAGATGAAGGGGTAGAAAGCAGCGCAGAGCATCGACGTCGACGTCGTGATCAGAAAGCAAGACGATGGGGGGGAAAAAAAGTAGAAAAACGAGAGAAACGCATGAAAACGACGCACTCAAAACAAGCACACAAAGTTGCTCGGGAACACGTGCCGCCCTGCCTGCCTCCGCGTATCGTCCAGCAACTCCCCACTCCACCACCCGTCCTCGGGCGTGTCCGTGACAGCGATGATGTCTCCCGCCTGGAAATCGAACTCCTCGTCGATCGTCGCGGAATAGTCGTACAGCGCCTTGACTACACCCGGCGTCAGCACTTGCGCGCGCGCGCGAGCCTCTAAACACGAAAAAACACGCACCATAAAACAAAATCGGTCGTCCGTCGTCCGTATACGTCCCCGTCGGCGGGGGCTGCTGCCCACGGGGAGCAGCTGGCGACGGCGACCTTCCCATCGCCGGACTCCTCGACCGATACGCCACCGCGTTCGTCGCCGCGTACCTCTGCTGCGTCGCCCCCGGCGCGACGTGCCCCACGCCCTGACTCTGCTGGTGCCCGTGATACCCGTAGGCGTTGTAGTTGCCCTGCACCTGCGCGGGCTGGCCGTACTGCGCAGGAGGCGCGTGGTACCCCCCATCGTACCCGGGATGTGGCTGCGGCGGCGGCGCATGGCCGTAGTTGTACGGCTGGACTTGGCCGCCGGCGTACCCCGTCTGCGCGACGACGCCATAGTCGTTGCGCGAAGGCGGTTGCTGAGGGGGTTGCTGGATCGGGTGTTGGGGGTGCGTCAGCGCCCGGCTCGTGTCGTGGTATGCGGGATAGGCTTGCGGGGGCTGGGAGTGCGTAGGAGGTGGACCCGGCTGTTGATAATGCACAGAACCCTGGCGGACGGGCTGCGCCATCATGTCATGCACCACGCGTCCGTCGGGTCCGAGCGCGATACCGACCGGGTTGGTAGGTGTCACTGGCCGACGCGAGACTGACATGCCCCGATTGAGTACACCGTTGCTGGGCGGTGCGGCGGGGGCGGGAGGTGCTCTACTGTATGGCTGCAAGGCCGTCGGGCTCGGGCCCGTTGCAGGCGACACCGGACGCTGAACGAGCGATTGCGTACCGACGCCCGGATATCCGGCCCGGCTCGTCGGGCGAGGCACGCCTGGATCTGGATTCTGATTCATCATTGGAGGCGGTCCAACGTACGAGTTGGCGCGACTGCGTGGTTCTCCGGGGAATGGACGCTGGTATCCGCTCACGACTTGCTCCACGGGAATGTTGGATGACGAGGGCGGCACCGAGTGCTGGGGTGGCGCTGCCAGCACAGCTTTGGGCGGGTTAGGGGAGGCCGAGCGGGACGGCGCCTGGGCGAGAGGGTAGGATCCGACGACGACCTCTGCAGAGTTCCTGAAGTCCCGTGGCGCAGGACTAGCGCTTGCCACGGTCGAAGGCGTCGACAGCGACTCGCCTGTGCCCCTGCGGGACTCCACGGAGGAAGGGGGGCCGTCCCGACGGATCGTGTTCTTCCTTACAGTCCCACTAGCAGCAGCAGCAGTGTTGAGCTCTGCCATCTGCTTGACCAATGGATCTTGCTCGCCCACCGGAGGCGACGTGCGCGCTTGAGCAGTTGATTTCTGTTGTTGAGGATCCTTGTTTGGGTCGACGTCCCACGTGCGATCGCCAATAACGAGCTGTGTGTTGGTTACCGTCGGGTCGACGGGATCACCGCCCGAAACAGGCTTGGCGGGCACTGCGACGATGCTCTGACGCCTCTGAGGCTCTCGCGAGACAGAACCGTGCCCATTGACGCCGTTCGCCGCTGACCCCGGACCCGTCGACGACTTCTGCGTAGCACTTCTCGACAACGAAGCGGCATCAAAGGACGTGCGAGATGGGCCACCAGCGCCCACTCCAGCGTGATTGGCGTCTTCGTAGACTTCATCGTCCTGTGGGTGAGTCGAAGTGCGAGCGGGTCTCTGTGTGGAACGAACAAAACTCGAAGGCCGCGTGGTGATCCGGGAAGACGACGTCGGGGGTGCGTCGGTGTTCGCGTAGTTGACGAACACCGGGGGTTCAGGGACCTGGTTCCCCGTACCATAATTTCGAACAAAGCTCTCCATGTCTTTTTCCGGCTCCATCTGTTCCAATGCGACACGCAGTCTCTCGCACGACTGGCAACGAAAGAGACGGATCAGTAATGAGCTCGACGATGGCCAACCACACACGCACCTCGTCGTCCGACACACACACCGTCGACACCGCGTTGGCGTACGCCCAAATGTTGTCCTTCATGAACTCCATCCGCTCCTCTTCGAGGTCCTGACACGTATCGCAAAACGCCTTCCAATCCTGCTCCCACTTTTGCATCGTCTCTTGCAGCACCCTCGTGAACTGGGCATAGTCGTTCTCGTTGACCTGGACCGTCTGCTGGGCGCGCTCCAACTTGAGGTGAATCTTCTCCAAGTCCCTGCCCTGCACGAGCGTCGACTGCGCCGTGTACGAGTTGATGCGGAGGCAGTCCGACTCATACTTTTCGCGGGCCTTGCTGGCGTGCTGTTCCCTCGTCTGCTTGACCTTGAACTCTTTCTCGATCGCCGTCTGATACACTTTCTTGTGGTGCTGCTGTTTCGAGACGAAAGCGCCGACCTGGCCCTCGAGGTCCGTCCGGACGAGCTGAGCGAGGTGTGCGTGGAACCCGGCCTGCTTGTCGGTCTCCAGGCGAAGGGTGTCGATCGAGTTGCGCAGCTCCCTGTCGAAGGCGATCAGAAGACGCTCCAAGGACGATTCGAGGTGCGCACCCGATCTCGTCCCTTCCGATCGGCATCTTGGCCAGTTTTGCGAGTCGTTTGGCATAGTCTTCCTCGATCGTCGATCTGATGGGCCGGCATGAGGACGCGGGGGTCAGAAGTCGAGGGAGAGGGCGACGCACCGCTCCTTCCAAAAGTTGCGCAGCTCTTCCATGGTACGGGCTGCGCCACGCATGCGTGCGAAGAGGACGTCGACGCCGCCGTCGCCCACGCCCCAGAAAGCGTTGCAAAAGTCGAGGTTACTGACGGAGAGGTCCGGGGACGTCGTGCGGGCATACTTTGCCAGGGAAGTTGTGGACGGCTGCCGTCTGGCAGACATGATGCGGAACAGGAATCTGTTTGGTCGTCGTGGCTGCTCGAAAAGACAGCAGACGAGGTTCACTGCGGTGGACGGGTGGAACTGGAGGCCAGCTGGTCGGTTTCTGGCCGTGGGTGGGTCGACGACGACGGCGCTGCTGCAGAGCTGTTGGCGGTGTCGTCTTTGGCGCGTCTCCTCGTGGCAGTGTCTTACACGACCTCACCGCCACCGTCACAGCCAGCAAACTCCATTGGTTGTGATGCATGTACAGCACACGGAACGACGAAATAAGAATACAAGGCATGAAATGCTTCTCAATAAAAACTATACAGTATTACCCAGGAGCAGGGGCTGCAACCGCCGCACCCTCGGGCTGTGGCTCCTTGCGGGGGGCGGGGGCCACAGGTGCCACTGGCACGTTCCCGAGCTCACCTCTGGCAGCGGTGCCGAAAGCCGTGGAACGCAACATCTCCTCGCTGAACTCCGTCACGCGGGCGATGTAGACGAGGAGGAACACCGGAGCGGACAAGAGGTCCAAAACGCCGTAAAATACCATCTCGCCGGTGGGACTGATCGCGTTGCCACCCTCCGAGAGACCCCAAGCGATCGGATAGAGCATCCAGATGAAGGAGATGTATGCGGCACCGATGATGAAGGCCCGTCTGAACTCATCGTAGGCGAATGCACCGCGCATGAACGGGATGTGGCCGACAATCGACCCCCTAAAGACACGTGAGTCGACGCTGCACGACGAGGCCACCTCGACCTACCAAATGAAAAACAGGCCGATCAATGCGAAAACGAAGTAGGCCCATTTGTACGAGGATTGGACGAGCGCGCCCACCAAGCCGTTGACGACCAGAAACCAGGCGAAAAACAACACAGTGAGGATGTGGGGGGTCGACAAGCGGGTGAAGGTCAGCAGCGACAGCAATATCAAGGGCGCATTGATGAAGTACTGAATGTATCGAACATACTGTGGCAGGGCGTAAGACCGTGGCCGGACCCGAACAAAGGAAGGCGTACCCAAATTTGGCGAGTGAGGTGACCATCAAACTCTGAGGGAATGAGCGTCCAGCCCAAGTCGGATGCCATCGAAAAGTAGGCGACGCTGGCTACAGCGAGCACGATGAGCGGGATGAAATGCAGAATCCGATTGTGTTGACGGCTCTGGAGAAGATGAGGGGCAAAGAGATGAGAAAAAAAGGGGGCGCACAGTGAACGTCCAGACGGAAACCAGAATAAATGACATGAGCATGAGGGCGAATACAGCCCAGAGCCAGTCGGAGGCATGGGTGGTGATGTGGAGATCGCCGCCTGGCGGGTTGGCGTTCAGAGCACCGTTGTGTCTGGGGTAGAGAAAAGCCATGGCGATGGAGACGAGAAAGGAGAAGGACCCAATTATAAAGGGTGCGACAGAGGGGCCCTGTCTGATTCACTCACGCAGAATAGGAGAATACATGTTGCATTCAGTGACGTCACGATTCAAAATTCTGACATATCCACAAAAGGAAAGTCTCTAGCCCAGCATGTCGGAAAAGTCGTTTCGCCGAAAGATCGTCCGCGTCGGGTCCTGCTGTATGCGATCGTCCTTGAGCATCCTGCAGCACCGTCTGTCAGCGGAGACGCTCCACTGGAACGCGAGACTGACCGTGCATCCACCCGTGCATCCTCGCCCTCGACGCCGACCACGGCCTGGGGCGTCTTTGCGTCGATGACCTGCACGCCGTCGCTCAGCACACGCCCGATGATCGTGCCCAGTGGACGCTCACGTAGTGGTTGTCGCAGTGCGGACAGTACTCGTCGCTCTCCTCGTAGTTGGTCATGTCCTTGCGAAACGCCTTTTTGCACTTTTTGCACGCGAACGCCATCTCCGTCGTCTTCTTCAGTCCGTGGTCCTGCGTCTCGGCGTGGCATTCCGCGCAGTCGAACCACTGCTTGCAGCATGGCGCCCGTATCGACACCTGGGCGTTGAGGACGTGTTTGCTGCAGAGAATCAGCCGTCTCGTCCACGACCCCAAGGACGGTACCGACCACATCGTGATGAGAGGCAGAGTTCAACTACCAAATACGGACCCGACCAAGTCCAACGCCCTCCTCGCCGCCTGGTCCGACGGAAACACCGGGTAGTCCCTCCCCACCACCTTGCCCCCGTGCAACAACAGCGTGATCCGCTTCAACAGCACGACGCCCTCCACCTCGAACGTCGGCAGCCTCAGCGCCCTCCAGAACCCACCCCCTCGGTCGCTCAGGATCGCGTACGGCAGTCCCAGTCGCGTCGCCACCTCGCTCTGATACGCCCCAGACTGCGTGCTCAGCGCAAAGACCCGCACGCCGCCCGGTCCGGCAGCGCGCAACGCGCCGAGCGCGTCTCGGACGCCACACAGTTCCTGTCGACCGAAGAAACAGAGAACGTTCAGTCCTCCCCGTTCCACGAGCGACGGCGGGCCAACTGACCGGCGTACACCCCCTCGCACCCGGAATCGCGTCCCATTCGGGCGCGTTCGCCACGCCAGGCCGTCCCGTCCTCGGGTACACGAACACCAGGACCGGGCCCTCGAACGACAGCGCGCGCAGGTCGACATCTCCATTCTCTTCCCCGGCCGTGGTTGTAGCGCGCAATGATACACCCTCCGGAAGTTCTGTCTGCGGGGTCGCCCCGGCGCTGAGGTGGTCCGCTAGCCCGTCGTCGACGGGCACAGGCAGATCGCTCGGGAGCGTCAACCAATCCTTGGGTACCACCTCGCTTTCGACTGCCATTCTCGACGATGAGGAGAGAATGATGTGCGACGACAAGGTCGATCTATATCGGATGCGGAGCTCCGCATCCCGCGCGCTATGATGCTCGAATGGCCGCGCGCTTATAAATAGTACGTCCGCGGTGGTCTCACGTTCGAATGCATGGCCGACTGATCTGCATTTTTGCTAGGGACACGCTCGATGATGGCAGAAACCCTGGCAGACGTGGCCGAGGTCCAACAATGTACCTGTCCATGCACGACCGAGATGTAGATCTTGTACAGCGCGCACATGAAACGCAACCAGATCCGCAGAAAAACGTTCGAATTAGGGGCAAGCCCACATTACTAGCCATAATGCTACAATCAATCGACGTTAAAACAAGCGCGCGCCGTCAATGCACGATCGTCCCAGACGACGATCATGGTACCTGTCGCTGCCAGGGCGACGACGACGGTCGTCCAATCTCTGTACGTCGGGTCTTCCCGTCAGCACGCGCGACCGACCAACGAAACCAATCAAAACGACCCACCGATGGGCGACCGCCAATGATGCACCAGACCGCTCACGCCCCGATCCCGCTTCGACCGTTCCCTCGCCAGATCGACCTCGCTCCCGGTCAACACCGTCCCAAGGTGGACGTTCCCCCCGATCGTCCTCCGATTGGGGTGCAACGACAACGACGCACCCAGGTACCCCACCGACGCCGACTTGTCCTCCAACACCGCCTTCTGGATCGACGCGCGCTCTCCGTCGCCCAACGGCGCCATCGCCACCTCGTACGTCGGCAGTCCCGGAAACCCGCTCGCGTGGTACGGGTGCTTCTGCGCCGCGAAAGAATCATATTGGTCCGTGTCCGGGGAGGACTGCCGCGTGATGTCGATGTAGGACCGGACGTCGCTCTCGGATTGCATTCCGTGCGCTTGGTTCCAGCGTTGCTGGGCGCGATGTCGTCTGCGCGCGCGCTGTTGCTCTCTCTGTGCTATCTCGCCTTCGATCGACCGCGGGAAGAATATCTGTGACGTCGACATGAACGGGCGTCGCGTGGCAGTGCTCAGTTGAGACGCGCGTACCACGAGGGTAATTCCGGAGGAAACGACACAGCCGATTCCTGAAATGATGCCGAGCAAATCTATGACATGCTCAGGGGTGGTAAATGTCATTGGTCGTAAAGCGATCGTACCCGTGAGGAACCTGGTTGTTGATGAAGGTCAAACATCCACGCGCGCGACCGACATCAGGCCTATGTACATACATTTTATCGTTGACGTGTTGATGCGGTCTAACACCATCAGCGCCGAGAATGACGAGCGGAACAGTAAACAGGAACCGACACACGACGCGAATGCACTAATCGGCGGTGAGCAACGGTATGGCGATAAGAGGGAGCGGAGCGACCGACGTTGAGTTCATGATAGTTCGTCAGCCGAACCAACGTAGCAGCCTCGACGCCCTGTGTTTTCTGCCGATGAAATGTCATCACGCGGGAATGCCGCAAAACGACGAATGGCGTACGAGATTTGCAACAAAGGAAGGAAATGTCCACAAGATGGGCAGGAACCATATCGTCAACGACAGCCCTGCGAGGCCGCCGATCAGGAAGGTGTACCCCTCGCACTGCAATCCGGCATCAAGTCGTCTTTCCGAACCGATGCGAGCGTCCACCGACCTTGTGATAGTCCTCGCGGGTGAAGATGGTGATCAGCGGCATGGCGAGTACGGCGATGCAAGATCCGACCGCCCATATCTTGAAGTACAGGGTCCTAAACCAGTCCTGATGCGCCGAGCCAGCGTTGACGAGAAATAGCCAGAAACAGAGTTCTATGGAACATTTTCTCAAGGGATAAGCGGGCGTCAATGTTGGAGCATCAACACGTGTTACCTTGCAAGTGGGTCATGCTGCGGCGGGCTCAGCCAACGATCGCGGAAACGATGAGTCATGCAACTCACAGCTCGAGTCCCCAGCCAATGGAAAGCGAGAGATAGAGCGGAAATATCGCGTTTCGCGCGGACGGACTCCATGATTCAAGGGGGGTCGGCACGACTGCTCGTCGTCGGCTCCGACGCAACAGAAGACGCGAAAACGAATCGTACCTCCGAACGCGGGAATTACTGTGAATCCGTAGGTATACTTTATGACGGCGAACCCCAGCGAGTACGTGATGACGAGGGGGATGGTCAATAAATACGAATACTGGACCGCGGTCGTCAAAGACAATGCGAGGCGAGAACAGAGTCGTCAGACGCACCGTCATGACACGCTTGAACGCGCCCGCATGCGGGCCATGATTCCACCTGGATCCGGGCGAGTCCAGCCGTCGTTTCCGAACCTTAAGGTGCGAGAAACTCACCTCAGGCATCTGAAGCGGTCAAAGGACCAGAGATGGAAGACGAGGAAACTGCCAAGCTGAGAGTGTGCTCAGCCGCGAGGACCAAGTGAGAAGAACAAGACGCACCACCACGGTCAAGAGTGCCCATACGAGGTACACGGAAGGGGATATGTGTGCCATGGGTCACGAACTAGAGCCACCTTTGGGGCGAAAGCGAGGGTGGGACAGCGGTCGTCGAAGCATGTGCTATTATAGGGCGCAAGCAGATGGACCGTTTCCACCGGCACCAGAGGAGTACAACGATCGGCTAACTCGGATCCGTTGACGGCGAGATACGGCTGACTCATCCGATCGAAAATGATGGTGGTGATCCACGTGGAAACAACAGCCTCCCAAGTTCGGTTTCGCGATGCCACGCCCGACCGAGGACGACGAGCAGGACGTCCTCGCCAGCGCACGCTTCGGCGACCTCGACGACGTCCAGAACTTCGTCGCCACGTTCTCCCGAGACGCGCTCGACGCCGTCCAAGACGACAACGGCAACTCGGTCCTCCACATGGCCGCCGCCAACGGCCACGCGGGTGAGTCCTCCCCGAGTCCGAGCCCCGTCGACGCTGGCAAGGCACGCACGTAGATCTCCTCGCGCACCTCCTCCCCGTCGTCGACCCGACGCTCCTCGCACGCCGGAATCGCGCCGGGTCGACGCCGCTCCATTGGGCCGCCGTCAATCGCCATCTGGACGTCGCGCGCACCCTCGTCGACTTCTCAGCCGGCCCTGGCGTCGCGCTGATCGACATCAAAAACGACGCGGGGAGATCGCCCCTCGGAGAAGCAGAGTTGGGGGGGTGGGACGAAGGCGCGCGGTGGTTCGTGCAGGTGATGAACCTCGACTCGGATGAGATCAGAGAGGATGGCGAGGAGAAAGCGCAATCGCCAGTGGATGCGTCGCGAGCAGTCGAGGTGGAGATTCAAGACGCAGAAGGGCAGATAACGAGGATGACGATTAATCCAAAAGTATCAGTCCCCCAGGATCAAGCGCCGTCGTGAGGTCCGTCGACCCGTACCTAAATCGAAATGATGGCCTGACATGCTGACACATGGGACAGAATCTCTGCTTAGTTTATTTCCAGGAACAAAATACACTTGATGAGACAGACCATTGATGCTGGCTATCAGACTGCGGAACGCGGGCGGAGCTGCCCGAGTGTGTGAGATCAGATGTAAAGCTTGCGCACACGCACCATGATGCCCCGAGAACACTATTCTAATAAATCACACCATCAGTCGTAGGATCCATCTCAACATCGAGGAGCCTGTATCATGTCACATTTCGACTCCTCGTTACCCTTCCACAAATCAATACACGAAATGACGACACATCAAACATGAAAAGAGTGGTCTGTCGAGAAGGCGCTACAACCCCGCTATCGCGCGTCGATGGGCATACGCGATTCGCCTCGACGCAGGATCGTTCTCATGCCTGTCCCGCCACGACACGCGGCGCTCGCGCGAACGGAAGATCCCTCGCTCGGGTACATCGGTCGTCCCGATCCGTGGAGTCGCCGTCGCGGGCGCACCGCCATGCGTTAGCCGATTCCACTCCGTACGTGTCCATTCGACGGTCAGCGAGTTGGGGCCACGGGGACGACACTGTTCCCAAGCCTCGGGCGTCGACGAGGGTAATAGAAAATGAGAGCCGGGACCACGACTAGACGCTGGAGACCCACATCGGTTACCACGCTTCTGGGGAACGACGTATGCTCCATCCCCACTTGTCCTATCAGTTTTTCGTGAGATGGAAACTAGGCGGAGCGTTGCGTACCTGAGAGCGCCATGAGAATGCGAGGAACTCATATTGATAGACGACGATGAGTGTCGGCGAGACGTGGTGCTCTTGTCCTCGACGTGACATTGTTCAGGCGCAGCGCTCTTGCCCTCTCGACCCTCTGTGGTCTGGGAAGAACTATGCATCCGGCCACATCCATCCGGCATCCACCCAGAATCCCGCCAACGCCTCGCGTCAGCTTGCTCTGTCCGGTGGGAATCCTCGCCAGTCTCGTCGTGGTCGTAAGACACGTCTTGGTTCCTCCACAGATGCCCAGCGCTCCTGACTCGCCTGGGAGTGCGCAGGCATCCAACGTCCGATGATCCGCCGCCTTGCCATTCAGCGAGAAGCTTCTCGCCTGCGCTCCACGTTCCAATGGCGATCATCGCTCCGTCGGATTCGTCCTTGCTGGCACTTTTACTACCGCCGGAAGATACGCCCTCTCGACCACCGCGATCCGCGTTGCCAGACGCCACCGAAGAAAACGTCGACTCGCCATGAGCTCCGCATACGAGGTTCGGAGCCGTCGCCTGGACGGGTTCTGGATCCGCGATAGCCACGTCATCAATCGCCGACGGTCCGCGACGTCGGTCGCGCATCATGGCAGTGGAATCGGCGAGACTCTCGATGGCAAGGGAGAGCAAACGGTTCCGAGTCGCCGTTGGCCGTTCGGTCCTAATGAGCGCAGCTCGCCTCGAAACGCCAGCGTCGAGGTCAAATTCGTCCCGTTTCGGCCAGCGGTCGTCCTCGGATCGCCGTCCCATAGCCATCACGTCGTTCGAGCCACGATCCACAGGGTCCAATGCGCCGAAGAGAAAAGTCGAATCGGAAAAGGGAGCGCGTGCCTTGGCTCCCAAACGAGCACGCGAGCGATATGGCGTCGCGTCGAACTCGGCTCCAAGTTGGGGAGCGTCGATCGTGTGTTCTCTGGGCCGAGCCCCAGGCGTCGACGCGGCGTCCTCGCGCACATCATCCGCGACCAAGCCTCGAGGCGTTTCATCTTTCTCAAACGGATCCCGGCGCAGGGACCGAATTTCGCGTTGGCCCGAATGGGCCGTCGGGTTCACAGCCACTGCCTTTGGGAGTCGATACGACGGGGTCCTCCGATGCAACACGAAGATAGCCAGGGCGAGCACCCACACGAGGAGATGGCCCATCACGCGAGCGCCACCGACGACGGGGTCTCCCAGAACGCCTGCAGAACCTAGAATAAGCAGGTGCGGAGTGAGCACCTCGCCAGGCAGGGCGGGCGCGACCCAATACGAAAAAAGTCACCTGGGACGCCATACGGACCGCGCGTGTCGTTGGCGTGGACGAAGGAAGAAAAAGGGACGCTCTGATCCACCGGCGGGTCCGTCGCGAACGAGGGCCAGGTCGGTTCGTATCTCCGCCTGGGCGGGCATCCCCACGTTGGGTGGGAACCGGCGGCGCGTGGGTGCAGATGCAAATCAGGATCAGGGCCGTGCCCGCCGAGAACCGCCCATATCCTTGCGGAGCCGCGCGCGAGAAAGGCGAGTTCGCTGTGCGCGTCGAGGAGGTCGACCACGAAGCAACGAAAGAGCGTGGCATGGAAACGGAGCGTGTCCTCGTAGTCCACCCATGGAACAAACTGGAACGTCGCCGACGGTTTGGGGAGCATCCGTACTAGCGGGGGGTGACGGGCTCGGCGAAAGAAACGAAGTTCGAGATCGGGGCTTGAATCCGCTCCTTCGGCGACTCGCCATGGTGTCATGAACACCACTCGTGAACGCAGCAGAATTCGCTTCTCCCTGTTCTGACTCCAAACTTGACCTGAAGCCCCACAATCACCTCGACGTCGAGTCCATTTGAGCACAGTCCGCTGTCAAACGCTTTCCACCGCTCGTTTACTGAACTCGAACAGGAAGGCATGACTCGAAAGGAGCGAACAACGTCATCCTCACTGACGGAGATTGCGAGTTGCGAGGGCTTGGATGACGGCCAGAAGTTGCGACATTAACAATGGATTCATTGCGCTTAGAGCGTCGTGGACCACACGTCAGAGGTGCCTAACATTAGCGAGATGATTCTATGCCAGCTCATTGATGACGGCGTTCTTCATTTCATCAATTCCGAGTCATGACCGAGGTTCCCCTCTGTGAGGCGGCTGATGATGATTTGCCCCCAGAAATGATTTCCCGACGGTCGTATAGTGTAGTGGTTATCACTCGGGATTTTGAAGATAGTATCTGATTTCCCGAAACCCAGGTTCGAACCCTGGTACGACCTCTTCTTTTTACATTTGCTCAGGTTCTTTCCCTTGATTATCAAGGTACGCTTGATTGTTCAGACGGCGATTTCCAGCTCTTGGCGTGTCCCTAACTCTGGAGAGAAGTTCTATACGAGGCATGCCACTTGCTGGAGTACCTACGACTGAAATCTTTCGGCGTAAAGGTGTGCCCACGAGCTCGAGATCCCGTATTGAACGTGGCCGGAACGACCTCTCTCAGAATCATCACCGTTGGCTTGGGCACATGGGTTGCGCGGTTCGGCTCTGAAGAGGAGTACATACGAGGGGTTACGGACCAGAATCGAAAGCCCATGATCTGTTCTAGGTGCATCTGGGCCTGTTCTATGCCTTGACTGGACCTCAGAGCGGAGTGCGGGGTTTCTATTCTAGCGCGCGGTACTTTGCGTTTTGGTTATTCGGACGTCGCGTGCTGATTGCCAAGGCCCCCTCGTTTGTCGAAAACGGCATGATTGCGTTGGAATCGAACCGACGGTTGCCATAATGTAACTACGGCCCCTCGTACTAAGAACGCGCAGACGCCTGACTTGCCGCTTTGAGCACCTCGAGTTCCTGGTCGTCGAGACGAGACCGTTGTCGCGCCATGACAGGTCGCACCAGGTCCTACGTCTTCGGAGGGGCAGATGTATGATTCAATCATTGGAGTGTTTCATTTGCGCGCTGGTGCGGAGGAAAGCCGCCTGAAGCGCTCGGACACGTCATATCGTGAAGACCCCCGTCGTCAGAAGACAAACGCATGTTCTGCGTCTCAAACGTCCGGCGTGCGATGGTCCGAGTCAGCAGGCTGATGAATCGCCCGAGCGGGCGGGTGGGCCGAGCGCAAAAAGGGAGCTGTCTGTCCGTGGCGACGGGCGGCGCAGGGGCTGACGGGCGCGGGTCAAATGAAGCGGACCGTTGCCAGTTTATGAGGGTGTCTCGTTGCCAGATTTCCGTCTCGGCAAAACGACCCACGGTGAAACTTGTCAGGAGGATTTCCGGCGGTCTCTGGGGCGGATTCGACGCGTGTACGTACAGCATGTATTAGAAATGTCGCGCTTCCTCTCCGTCCCTCCTTCGTCACTTCTCCCCCCATCTCCTCCCGCACAGTCCCTGGCTGGCGACGCCGGGGTCGACACAAGAGCTGGGACACGATCGCCCACAAGAGGCCGAGACAAGGGGCCATTGACGCCGGGGACAAGTTTGGAAGTATTCGTGTCGACGGGCAGCGTACATCAACGTTCACCTCGCGTCCTCGACGCCGCGTTGACTTATCTCCGTCGCAGCACTTCAGTTCCGCGATATCATCAAAGCGATTCAGACGCACCTCTCCGTGCCAGGTTCGCGCTCGCTCGCTAGTAGCTGCGGCAACTCCCGGGTACCAATCAGATCAGCGCAGGAGCTGCGAGGCTTCAACGTTGCATTGATCGGAGCGTGTGTCGAGAATTTTTTTGGAACAGGACCCGGTCGACACTGATCTGATCGTTGCGGCCTGGAATGGCGGACTTGCGACCCGGGGGCGAGCGAGGGGAAACAGCGACAGCGGAAACGAGCCCAGGCCTCGGTGTGTGCGGAGATTTGGGATTGGGGTCTGGCACGAGGCTGGGAGGGGCGGATGGGGCGTGTCGTCGTCGGAGGGAGGGTGGCGAATCCCCGAGGGCGAGGGCGAGGGCGGGCGCGGAGACGGCTGGTCGCCGCGTGGGGATGCTGTGTTACAAACGCCCTCAGACTCTTGAGAATCGCAAGGGCGTCTCCGGGTCCCCGCCTGCCATCCCACCCCGTTCTCCGCTCCGTCCGTGTCCCCACTGCCAGCACCTCGACGACGACGACGCCCACCTCATCCTCATGCCCTCCCTCCGCCAGAACTTTGGCGGCTCTCTCACCGCCCTCCTCGCCACCCTCGAGGCAGAGTCCCTCAAAGACAAGGCTCTGCCTCTTCCACCCGACCACGACGACGTGTTCACCCTCGACTACAGCGACGACATAGAAGAAGAGGAAGAAGAAGAGGAAGACTATGACCAAGACTCGTCCGAGCCCTCTTCCACGGACAGCCTCACCCTCGACGTTCCACCCTGCCCAGCCCCACCGGGGCCCACCCCGCCAGATCAACCGACCGTCATGTCCAAGAGAGTCCATGCCCTGCGCGAGCTCCTTTCTTCAGAACGCGCCTACGCATCGGATCTCGCGTTGATCCGCGACATACACATCCCACTCGCTCTGGGTAGGTCGTCCATTTCAACGTGGTCGACGCCGATCCTCTGACCTCCTCCGCGTCCCAGGGCAACCGGCTCCCTTCAACACCAACGGCACCCCCAGCCCCCCAGCCCTCTCCCCCGGGTCGGGGTCGGCCTCATCGTCCCGAACGGTCTCCACCGCCTCCGACTCTTCCACCGCTTCTTCACAGCTCGGCCCCCCCATGTCTCGCGACGACGTACGCATCATATTTGGAAACATCGGCGATCTAGCCATGTTCTCAGATCACTTTGTCGACCGCCTCGAGGAAGCCCTTGGCGGCGCCCTCGATGGAAGGAGTGGCCAAGATAGAGTTGGTGCCCTATTCCTTGAAATCGTGAGCGTGCCCGTCTTCTCCCTCGCCCTCGCCCATCTCACTCGGTCACCAGATCCCAGCCCTCGAACCTCCATACAAGACGTACATCACTCGTCATCCGACTGCACTGGCTCATCTCAACGCCCTTCCTTCCTCTCCTGCGCTCTCCTCCTACCTGTCTCACACGAGAACCCTCGCGTCTTCGCTCACCCATGCCTGGGATCTCCCGTCCCTCCTCATCAAGCCCGTGCAGCGGCTTCTCAAGTATTCACTTCTCCTTGGCGCCATCATCGACGCCACTCCCGACTCCCACGGCGACCGTCCTGCCCTCGTAAAAGCTCGCGAACGAATGGAGGAAGTGGCGCGAAGCGTCAACGAGGACCGTCGACGCTGGGAAGTCGTGCGCGAGGTCCTCGGAGGTGCCCCCATTCCCACCGCCAACGGAACGGGCAAGTCGAAGAAAGGCAATGGTACCGTCAACGTGGGCATGGGTGCTACCGCTTCTGCGCATCTGAGCCGGATGAAGTCCCTTCGTACTCCCAAGCCCAAGGACATCGCAGAGAACGCGTCCGATAACGCAGAAGCCGTAGAGGTGGCGCGACTGGAAGGCGAATTGCAGAGATATGCGGCCTTCTTGGACAAGGTTGCCAAAGACGTCAAGGACTGGCGACTCAGCATGCGCCAGGCACTGGTCGCGTTATGGCAATGGGGCATCACGTTTGGTGCCGTTCTCGGCCTCACCCCGTCGACTTCCGTTCTGGACGCCCCCAGGAACGCCAACGAGCCCGAGGTGGAAGGGCGTTCGGAAGCGTACGACGCGTTCACCTTGTTGCTGGCCAGCCTCCCGGGACTCTGCACGGACCTGGAGCAAGAGTTGCAAAAGTCGTTCATCCCCCTTCTCTGCAACCTGAAAGCGATGATGGAACCCCCGACGAAGCTTCTCAATGCGATGCACTCGCTGGAACCACTCCACGTCGCCTTCCTTCATACGTCCTTGTCGCCGTCTAAAGCCCGCCGTCCTGCGCCGACCCTCGTCAAGGCGTCGCAGTCGTACCTCGCCTTGCGCTCGGCGCTGTCGGCCGAGTTACCCATCCTCTTGCGCGGGATGAACAAGGGGACAGGGTTGGCGGTGCGCATGATCGCGGAACAACAAGCGGCGTTCTACACCTCCGTCGGAGAAAGATGGGCGGAGCTGTGGGACGCCCTCAGGGTGGAGGGAGAAAGGTGCGGCGGGGCTGCAGAGACGTTGCGAGTGTGGTGGGAGAGATGGGGCGAGGTCGAGGTGCGCCTTTCGATGATGAGGATCACGCACAAGCACAAGTGGTGGGCGGAGCGGGAGAAGGAGCTGCGGGATCTGGCTGCGCGGGCTGACAAGGAGAAGGATGGCGCGCGAGAAACCAATGTGAAGGAGCGCCCGACGAGGAGGACCACCGCGCCTTCTTCGGCGGTGCAGGGGCAGGGAGCGGCGATGCTAGAACCTGGACGCGGCGCATCCAATCGTCAGGCGCCCCCGACGCCGTCGTCTCACAAGCGTCAGAATCACCAACCTCAGTCGTCAACGGACACCATACCTTCCAATCGCAGACGCAGCGGAAGTAGCTGCCACACGCAACAGATCCAGCGCCGAACGTCCGACGAATCGCTTCGGTCGGGCAAGTCGTCCAAATCGGCTGGCAAGTCCAGTCGGAACAGCCGAACAGAAGAGGAACCGCCGGTCCCTCGTCTAAAGCCCAACTTTTCCCAGACAAACGGCGAGAGTGGAAACGGGCCTCCACGTAGGAAGAGCAACCCCACGATCTCGCCCCTGCGCACGACGCCATCGCAATCGTCGCAGGTCTTCGTGGACTTTGAGAGCCACTATCCGCCATCGCCGTTGTCCCTGGACATGTTTGACTCCGCGGAACTGGATTCAGAATATAGAGGACGAACTCAGCGACGATCGAGTCTCAAGAGTAAACTCACCGACACGTTCCGGCCGACGCATCACCGCCGACGATCGTCTTCCGTCAAGTCTCTTGGCGCGCCGTCCTCCCTCGCGCCGTCATACCACTCGACGGACGCGCCTTTGCCACCATACTCTCCTTCACACCACACTCATTCCACCAATGGTTCCGCGGCGACGCGTCCGTCACCCACGCTCGCCGCAACGCGCGCGCTATACACCACCCGAGCTATCCATCCATGCATCCCACCTACTGGCGTTTCATATCGCGGGCTCCCGTTCTTTCACCTCGCTTATGGCGATTCGTTCGAGGTCTTGCGTGAATACGGACATCCTTCGACGCATATCGACTTGCCACTCTACGTCGACGACGGGGAGGACTGTCTCTTGCTCGTGCGAGCGAGGGGCAAAGGTGGTGGTGGGTACGAGTCAGGCGACGTAGGTTGGGCGTTGGCGAGTTTCTTATTACCTGTCGACTGAGCGATGCCCCATCAGCCCCACACCACGTTGCACTGATTTCGGACATGAGGTGGAGAGATGACTACTTGACTGCATATTTCGCTGCGATACCCCTCCTCCATCGCTTTCCCACTGCTACTGCGTTATCTATCCATCTGCCATACCCGCCACCTCGTCCCCTTAAACCCCCTCACGACCGTCATTGGATGGAAGACCAGACCGGCGAGCGGACGTGTTATACATTGGAAACACCCCACACCATGCGATCAAAGATATCACGGGACGTAAAGGCTAGACCTTTTTCTCTCATTTAGACGTCTGTACTACTAATCTGTGTACACTGCCCCCCTCGCTATCTCCATCTTCGTCGTTTCTAGCATGCCTCGTTTCTTCGGTTTATCGCTCTGTTCATCTGCCCGTCGGCGACTCTCGCTTTCTTGGATTTCGTTCGTTTTTTTCTTTTTCTTTTGCTTTTCCAAGCACATGGCATTTCTCGTTTCCGTTGACATACGTATGATCGATCGATCTTGAACGCGTCCCGCATTGGCAAAAATGAGACGGCATTTTCGCAAAGGACGGTCCTGAGAAAGAAAACACAGTTTTGACGAATCTCAAGGGTCAATTGTGCGATTTTAGGCAAATTAAAATACGAAAACACGATTTCGACTTTCGATTGCGCGTGGACTTGGGCCAGACCGGGCCGAGCCTGTGCTCGATCTGCGGAACTTTGTAACGTTATCGCTTCACCAGACCGGAAGCTGTACGAAACTTTTCGATCACCGCGAAGCTACGAGGCCGAGATGCCGCTCTTGCGAGTTTGTGAACCCTCTGATGGGATTCAACCGGGCGAGGGCTGATTTCTTGACAGAGGATAGCGAATGGAACGTGGCCTCGAGTCTCGCGTCGTCCATGTCGGAGGGGATGCGCTTTAAGTAACTGGACTGGGGGCCCTCGACCCTGATCATCGCAGTGCTGCCTCGTTTAGCAGCCCTGAATGTATGCCCTCTGCATCGGCCGCCGCATCAGTGTTTCGCTTGTGCCCTTTGGGTGCCCAAAGCCCTCGCGAAAGTCTCAAGCGCATAACGTGATTATGCTCTGGTGTGCAGACGGCGGCTCCTACTCGCCAGCGGTGAGTCCGTCGTTCCGTGCATAAGATCGTTTTCTCAAGATCTCCCTTCGACGTTCCGACGGACGACGCGTCGAGCAGTTTAGACCACTGAAACGGGCCCGCAGTGACGGGCGAAAGCTCGAAGGCGCACGGCGACGGGACGGCCACCGAATCGCTCGGATGCTCCCGGCGTACGACGCGAGTTTCTCCAGGACCGCACGTCCGCTGGCGCGTGGGTGGGAAGTCCCCGCAGGTTTCTAGAAGTTTCTACGGGGGTGACGCTCGAGGACTCGCGGACGGCTCAGGCTCTGTCACCGCCTCTGGTCCCTGAATGAAGGCCTGAATTCCCACTCGTGGATCAGAGGGACGGTCAGATGATCACAGCCTGGGCGCTGACCGAATAGAGAGGTCCTGCCCGCCGCATTTTCACGTTCTCTTCGTCTCCCTGTCGGTCGTCTTATCTCCCAGCAGTCCCGCTTATACCCACCACGAGGAAACAGGTCGCCTCGTCTTCTGACCGCGGGTATTACCTGAACGTGGAAGTGCCGTACTGCGCCGTTGTGATTCTGATGGAGCATAGCAGGCCAGTCCTAATATATCTATATTTTTCTTGCGAGCACGCGTCGCCAGTGCATGTGCTCGCTGGCTGATGGTTCCCAAGTCTACGGTATCAAACGCTGTGCTCGACTCACAGTCGTCCGTCGACTGTGAGACCGATCCTCGGATCGGAACGTCTGAGTCAGTGTGTCAGATTACACTCGTCTCGAAATTGAACTTTGACGACAGGGCACGCCTCGTGTTCGTTTTTCTTTTTCCATCCGACTCGGTGGGTCGAAATGACCCCCTGTCGTTTTTTTTTTTCAGAACCCGCCTCGAAATTGAACTTCGACGACAACAGGGCATGCCTCGCGTTCGTTGGGCCCGCCAGAAATGGCAGATGGATGGCAGGTAATCGTGGTTGGATCGCCCGTAACTTGTGACGATGTGACGACGACGACGACGACAAGCGACCACGGCATGCAGGTAGAAACCTCGACGTGTCTCACGAGATCCATGTCGTCGAGCCCGTGCCGTCCGCGTTTCTTCGGAAAGCTTGCGACGACCCACGCGTTCCGTCTAGCGCATGTCCAGTTCTCTCTGGCGAGTGTCGACGGCGGGACCCCCCGTCGTGGCGGTCTTCTGATGGACCAGAAAAAACGCTGACGGTCGGGCTCACGAGCCCGTCACATGGTGGCAATGGTGGGGTCGCCCGCTTGCGAAAATAAAAAGCCGAGAGCGACGGTCACCGCGAGCATGCTGATCCCCCTATCTTTGCGTTCGTTTTGTTTTTTCTTTCTGCGACGTTCTAGAACGTGCGACTGGAACCTCTGCCGTGAGGCCGAGTGATTCTTCTGTGCGGTCTATCCGCATTGCGCAAGATCTGACGGGAACTATGAGTCGGAAACGCTCAGGGGGGGGGGGGGGGGGCATCAAAGCGTTTCCGTGCCAAATGCATGGTCCTGGGGGAGTCCCTCACGCTCCTTCCTATATG